>JAVQJX010041155.1:0-20315 GCA_036025115.1 Ambassis agassizii
TAATCCTCCTTGTTCTCACCTGTCAGCCAACCATTACAGAGAAAATTGTGTAAATGCAATAACTGCTAATTGAACAAGCACTGCTCCTTTCATGCAGAAGTGCTACAACCTACAGATAAAGTCTGCATAATTCCATGCTTATTCTGATCTTTGTATCTTCACAGGGCTTACCTTACATGCTTTCTCTTCAATACCAGCTAATTCACAGACAACTCTGTAAGTGGAGGCACTGTAATCATTGTTATTTCTTCAATGTATCACATTCAGATGGCAGCATCATTCCAGAATAGCGGAACATAATCAAAGAAAAAAAAAAGGTGATCATTATCCCAAACACTGTCTCTCAGTCTTTATTTTCACACAACACAATCTTCCGCCTCTCAGCTCCATCAGGCTTGTTTAGAGACAATCTGTTTAGCAGTGAAAGCAGGTAAATGCTATTTGTGAAATTAACAAGAAGATATGCACAAAGCACTTCATTGTAGAGTAGCTCCACAAACAAGCAGCTTAAAAAATACAAATCAGACTTTCCACAAACACATTAATATTCCACTCAAAGATTTTTCTGTTAAACTATTTCAGATATTACAAGAACTAAGTCAGACTGATAAAAAATGTCTGAGAGCAGATTTATGTGCTTTCAGTCTCTTCCCATTCAGACTGGCAGCAGCAGGAGCTCTACAGAAGACAGCTAATCATTAGCCAGTTAGCCTTCATTATGGTCTGGGATCCAGGCCTGGTGATAAAGAACTGAGGGCTCACAGCTTAATGATCCAAAGATCAGTGCAGGATTTACAGGCTCAGCGTTGCTGCCACGGCCGCTGGACAAAAACCTCCTCCCTTCCTTCATCTACTTCAGCACAGGGATTGAGTTCATAAAACCAGGAAACAATGTTGGAAAGTAATGAAATCTCCCACCTAAAGACAAATAAAATGAAGGAGACATCAATCGTTGAGGTGAAGCTTCTGGTTGATTAGATATTGCATAAAAGGCCAAGTGCCAAGGATATATATTTCACAGTTTTTACTGTGCCGTCAGCTGCCTTATTTAGTTGACACCACATCTCACTGTGCTCGGTGAATTTATAGGCCTTTAGGTGAAAACTTGATTCAACCGTTTTAAGCCCAAAGGATCAATGCTGAGCTACCTGCTGATGTTGGAAACAAGAGCTTAACTTCAACCACAGCTTGTAACGGATGGTTCTCATAACGTTCAGACATTTAGATGTTGCAAGCACTCTGCAACGGCTGAAATCGTCCACACAGAGCCACACAGCCTGTTCTGCATGTGAGATCAGCTTCCCATGGCTGAGATTCCTGTGCAACCAAAGCATCTGTTCTACTGATAATAAACAAAGAAAGAGGGTGCAAGGTCCTTTTCTGACATTAACATTAAATTTGGTGCTTTGTGCCGATGTACTGTGTGTCACTTTCTGCCATGGCCAAAGCCAAGATTTGAACTTGATAAAATATCAAAAATGACCTAGAACTGGAACTGTAGTCCAGTGAAAGTTTCTCCTCACCTCAAGGATTTTTTGCACTTTTAAATAATATACAATAAATATTATAGTGTGAGCTGACACCTAAAAAATCTCTTCCTATTATAAAAGAACTGGAACTGGAACTTACATTGTGCAAGTAAAGTTGTATGCATGTTTTATCAAAGCTGATAAATAAGATATGTAATCTGGACCTTTTCTCCATCCTTGTTGGCTGCCCTTAGCACCCTTACTGTAACTCTTTGTATAGATACGTATCTAAAATCCTCATATTGGCTAGCTTGAGTGAGCTTTTGCAGATGACATCTCACTTTACTGCTATAAAACCTCCACAAAGATATTTGATTAGCGACAGAAGCACTCACTCCTCCAGAAGCAATGACACCAACAATCAGAAACAAAGTGAAACATCATGTTGTTATGCACCATCTTTTGCAGTAGCAATTATTACATGGCTTTAGTCATACTGAGGTCCAGGCCTCAGGGAACCCAAATGCTAAGTGATTGCTTAGCTTTAGGCAATAAAAATAGTAAGTACAGATGGCGTGTTGTCCAAATTTGGGCATAGTATATTGGAGGGAACATGGAGCGTTGAAGTTTCTGATGTTAACAGTAAGTAAATAATACCCAGTTTTGTGGAGTGCATTTTATTCATGTCTCTGTTGTCAACTGCAGTTCTCACAATTGTCTACTCTTGTTTTTTTAAAGCAATATTATCATATTGTGAGGATACAAATGGGCTGAGTGGGTGATTTTTTGATTTCCTAGATAACTGATTCATATCTACGGCATGGAAGAATACAATGAAAAATAATAAGCAACTAAAACAAGTGAAATTTTAAAAGCCAGTGAAGGAACAAGCTGTTTCACATTCATCATTCTGCTCTGTTGGTTTGTTGGAAATATGACACATCAAACAAAAACAAAATATGCTGGACCAGCTCACTCCTTCTCTCGTTCTTCCTGTTGGATCGACTCTGTGGCTGCAGGTAATATACAGAGAAATGAGCTCACTATATCAGCAGATGAAACAGCTGGAGACTGAATATTAGATGTGTTGAATGTTTACTTGCTGGACCCAAATCCTGGTTACGGTTATGGATGAATGCATGCAGGTCTGACAAAGTGCACTATCTGGCATTGAAAGCTTCAAGAGTCTCCACGCTCCAGCTGATCAAACTCCAGATTACATCATCAGCTGGCATGTCATATGAGACGGTCACATCAGCTTTAGCCGGACCCATCTCGGGGAGAACCCCTCAATCATCATCACCGCTGTCACCATCCCCCCTTCTCCGGTGTGGTGTGAATGCCTCCTCTGTGAGCCAGGCCAAGGATCTGCCAGCGGCCCCTCTTTTTTTGTGAGCTGAATGGGCACGGATCGGCCACGTTTTTAAGGCACCCTAATGTGCCATGGCTGGACCACAAAGGCAGCGTGGTAATTTGCCAGGGATAATGACGCTCACTTAATTCGGCCCAAGGGGCCACAAGCAGAATGCTTTAAAGAGAATCCCTATCCAGAGATGAGTCCAACCCCCCCCCCCCCCCCCATTTTTTTTCAGGTCACTCCCTCTCGGTTCACCCCTTCTCTCCCCGTATTGGCCTGGAAAGAGCTTGTTTTCTTCCGGCTTATTGTCATTCTGAACTAAATATCAGCAAACAACAGTGAAGCTGGAGGAGAGAACATGCCAAACTACGGCTGGAGCCCCCTGATCTCCTCCCAGTGGAGCTCACAGAGAGAACCAAAACGAACAGAGCAGAGCTTCCTCAGAGCAGCCAGAGAGGGAACACTGCTGCTCTACTCCAATGACACATATTGGTGGAGAGATATTTAGGCCACAAATTGAACTGAGCAGAGTAAGTGAGAAGGAGGCGAGTGCTGAGCAAGGGGAGTACAACAATGAAACATGAGCAAATGCCAAGGCTGGCCTTCAGGGATATTAAACACAGAGGGAGAAGTGGGCTGTATACTCTTTATGATAAATCTGTCTGTGCTCCAGGTTTCGTTTTTTGCAGAAAAGGTTTGTTTGAAAGCTCACCTCAAGCACAGCTTCAACTCTGACTCAAAAACAGTGAAGGATCCATGTTTATGAGGGCGGAAATCGGGTGATAAAGAGATTTATTTTATATTTGTGCCAAAAATTGGTTTTCATCTTGTCACACATAATAAGATGGTAACCAATGTGCCTGCACCTGATCCATCTAAGGACTGTTTAGGAAACATCAGATTATCTTGTTTGTGGAGGTTTTTTTTTGTTTGTTTTTTTTAGGGTGGGTTACATAAAACTTAAATTTGACTTCAGTTTCCGATTCATGTTTTGCATATTTTTCCATGAAGAAGAAAACCCACAGATAATGACAGAAATTCAGGCGAACCTGAAGGTGTGTGTGATGTTCTCATGTTCTCATGAATGCTGAATTTTTTAAAGTCTTAATCATGCCATTTCACTGCAAACAAAAAGCTTGATTACTATGAATACTCAAATCACAGGTTAATGACTTCATTTATATGTTTCACATTAACTAATTACCCACAACCCCAATTTTCTTTTTCATAAACCATTTGATGTTTTTGTTTTGTTTTTTTGCGTTGGTAGAATTTGAGCAGCTGGAACACCAAAATCACAAACATCACAGTGAGCCTTAATGAAACAGGAAAAGAAGTAAAATGTAATACTTAGTGGTGTTTTCTTCCTGTATTGGAAGGTATGAAGATAAGATCTAACCAGAAGCCTTCAGCATTAAAATCCCACCTGTTTAAACAAAAGGACTAAACACATAATCAATGAGTAACCAGTCAGCCTGTCGCTCTTTAATCATTATAATATCCAATTATATTAGTTCAGTCTGTGACATAATTTGTTAAGGATAGTTTAAAAATGAAATGCAAACATTTGCATTGATTAGATTCCCTTAAAATCTGAGATTTGAACACATATTTTTGGAAAATGGGACTGTCTATTTGAACAGTCATAACTGGTCCATATTTTTTGTGTATGTGGAACTGCATGTTTCATTTTACAGCATTAAATGAAACACTACATGATCAGGGTTACAAAACATCACCAGACAAAGACTAAATATCAGAATGAAAAGTAATGATCCAATATGGGACACTGGCCGCTGTCTTTATGCATACATCCGTTTCTAAACTCACTTTTCCTCAAAAGGGTCATGAGTTGGTCGGAATCGATACCAGCTATCAACAGATGAGAGGCTGAGTACACCTCAGTCTACCACAGGGCCAACACAAAGAGACAAACAACCAGTCACACTCACACCTTACTGCCAATTTAGAGTTCCCAATTAACCTACAAGCATGTCTTTGGAAAGTAGGAGGAAGCTGGTGTGCCTGGAGAAAACACTCACAGACAGAGAGGGAACACACAAACCCATTAAACCTTCTTGCTTCCATTCTATATAATCGTAGGAATAACATGCCAAAAAAAAAAAAAAAAAAAAAAAGTCAAAATGGTGCTGGTGCTGGTGCTGATGCTGATGCGACCTCACCATGTGTGCTCCAAAAAAGATGAAAATAACAACATACAAAACAAAATACATACGAAGAAATAGCACTCTTCTCTTACTACTGTTACAGTTGAATTAACAGTCAGCATATAAATGTACTAGCAGTGTGAGGTGAAGGTGATTGTGCACTCATGTATAATAATTTCACTGCATAGTGTCAATTAGGCTCAAGGCTGTCTGCAACCAGAGTGATTCACTCGTTTGCTTTCACACAGAGATGAAGAGGTAAACCTGGTCCATTAGCAGCCTGTATGAAGCCCCTCCACCCGCAACCCCCCCACACCACCACCACCTCCACTGCTTATCCTCCTCTCTTCCGCCTCCACTGCCATTCTCTCCCCACTGCTTTTCAAATCACTTCAGTCAGTCAGAATAAAGGCCTTTTCACTAAAAACGGACTGCCTCACTTTCACTACAAGCACAGAGATTTTAGGGGGGCAGGGAAGACAGATATATTTTTTTAAGTAAGAATAAGATGAAAAAGAATGATTGCCATCCCTTATGCACAAAAACCAACCAAGTTATAGTATTTGCCAGCAAAACTGAGAACACAAAAAAAAAACTAAGGAACTGCAGAACTAATAGAAAGTGGAAAGAAATTCAGATAAAATAAAAAAAAATGCATCAAAGTTTAAAGTGTACTCACCAGCTAAGCATCACTGGGGTGTAGGGACGGGGCTGAGAGGGCCGTCTGTCCTTTTCAAACTGATTCTGGAAGAGGGAAGAGAAAGAAGGGGGAGGGGTGAGTCTTTCTGCAGGACTGCAGAGCGACAAAGAAGTGCTGGCGCTCTCGTAAACAAACCGCCAACTTTTCAATGGAGCTGAGAAGGCGGAGCAGGAATGGCATTTAAACCGAAACTTCTCGGGGGGGGGGGGGGAGAGAAGCGCGACCTGCGAGATGCCTTTTACTTCAACTGAAGGCCTAACTGCACAATAACAAAACACAAAGTTCAAATGCATTAAAACCGCCTAAAGCTCACATAACGTAAGCAGCCCTGAAAAAAAATGTCCAACTGTAAGTGGACAATGTGAATGTAAATGAGGTGAACAGATGCCTAAGTGTGTTGAATCAAACACAGATGCTAATATGCAGAGAGCGCATTTGGTCCAAGCTTTTTGATCTCAATGCCACATAGCAAATTGGAACAAATAGCCCTGGTCGGTTTCTACAGCAACCTCAAGTAGCAGCTCAGACTTGCAATGCCTCTTGTGGCATCAACCGCCGTGATATGGCTGCTGTTTCCTCCACTTCCATACAGAACAGCAAAAATAAATGGCTGATTATTCAGTAAGACTGATCACCTTTGATTCAAATGCTCACATTTCTTATCCATAAAATGAACGAATAATGTCCATCAGAAGAGACCACCGAGGTGTTTTGTGCGACTATAAGCCAAAAACTGACAAAAGTAACACGCTTAATTCCATTAAAATTCACCACTTTATTAAATATAAAGTTCAACGCTTATAACTTTGCCAGCTCAAAGTGGACACACTTAACATCCAGAAAGACAGGTAGACAACTGTCTTAAAGGGGATTTTCTATGGAGCTAAGCTGAGAATTTAGGGCTGAGCAGCGGGAAGTGTCCGCTCAAACAAAAAGAGAACTCCCCATAATCTCCGCTGTCAGTGTGGGATAAGGCTTTATTCAGTGCAACAAGTGAGGAGGAAGAATTCTCATAAACTGCTTAGTCTGTGACCTATAGTGTTACACTCACACACAGACACACACACGCTTCCTGCAGTGATGCCTCTGCACTAAACATGCAGACAGACAATGTCTGGAATTACTCAACCATGCTTTAATTCTGTAAAATTTTATTGACCATAACGGACAGAGCTGCAACATTCTGCATGGTGATCTGATAAGAACAGATAACAATAGGTAACATCAGAGCCAACGCCTGCTTCCAGACCTCAGAGTAGATGCCCACATCTTCAAACTGGCCCAGTGCTCACTGACAGCTGGAAGAGCTCAGAGCCAGTCAGAGCTTTGCGGAGAGGATGAAGAATGTGGAGTGAGAAAATAGTACAGGTGAAAATCTGCATGATTCTTCCTTTTTTGGCTGACAGAATAACAACCACATGAAAACAGCTAATGGTACCAGTGAAAACAACATGACAATTCATACTGCAGACAACCACAAGAGAGTGAGTCTCAGTCTCTGCCTCCTTACTCATTGTGCCAATTAAGTCTTAGCCAGTAAACTTTAAATTACTCCTTGAAACTCATCCATCTGCTCAGTCAGTGTGTGTGTGGTGGACTTGACACCAGACATCCTTTTGATATCAGCATGAAGCAGAGCAACTTTCTTTTTGGTCAGTTAAAACTTAAACAGCTCTCCTCAGAGCATCTCCATCATTTTTCTGTTCATAATAGTGGTTATCAACAGACACCATCAGAGCCAGCAGTGAAAATTTAATTAATAACTAATTAAGCTCCACTTACTTGTAACTGAATCAGATAGTTAAATAAAGACATTGTGGGAAGTAGGTGAAGAGGCAAGTTAGGAAACAACAGGAGTTCACAACTCCACAGCTCCTGATGTTTATCTCACACAGACACACACACTCGCATGTTGTTTAGTTTCCCTTCAGGGCACTAAAGGAAACATGTCTAATTAGGATCAGATTACTGCCTACAGCTTTCCAGTTTACATCAGAGCATAGCAGCCAGAGTGCTGTTATTAAACAAACTTTTCACTGAGACCCCCTAAGACAGCAGAGTGCGTTTTACTGCAACAATGACAGTGCGTGGTATTAAAAGTGGCACTTCAACAATTACCACAAAATTTTAAAGGTTCAAACAGACTCTGATATAAACAGTCATTGGTAAAATGTGAAATCATTGACCAATCTGTCCTTACAGAGGCAACATGCATCATGTGTCTGCAGAGCCAAAGGGTGACAAGACATACAAACATCAAGCTGTCACGCATAGACGCTGCATGGTTTGTGATGGAAACAGTACACACTTGCCCATTCACATTAGGAGTATCAGAGTTGGCCCCAGATGAACATCCACAGACAGACGATCTGACACTAAAAGACTGCAGTCAGCTCACACAGGAGCAATTTCTTCAAAGGGTTAACTGCTGCAAGCTGGAGACCAAACACCATCCATCTCCGTTTGTTTGTCCATCCTAATATTAATACCTCTACAGTAAATTCTTGATTGTTTCCTGCAGCAGTGCTGTGATCATGTAACAGTCGAATGACTCAGTAGTACATACAGTATGTAGAGATGTATAAAACACATGGACATACAGAGAATTTATGAGAATAAATGACAAGTGGAGAATACATGCAGGATATATGATGAAAAGAATAAAGTGTGGTGATGTCTTGTTACAAGATATGCATAATGGATATTGTGACTGTACTATAGGACAGACATACAGTAGATCAAAATGCAGACAGAGGGTGGATGTTGAATAAAGGTAGAAAACATCCCATCATGTGTTGATGGACCGATGTGGAGACAAAGTTCCAGGCCTGTACTAAATATATTCATAGGATTTACTGTTACATACAGAGATATGATAAAACTACCAGCCTAGAAACACAAAACACTCCTCACTATGCACTAATGATCATCTCTCTCTCTCACACACACACACACACACACACACACACACACACACACACACACACACACACACACACACACACACACACACACACACACATACACATATCTGCTTCCCAAAAGGTCAGCGGTTACATAGAAGCTGGTTTAATTTGCACAACCTGAAACCATGGCATCACACAGTCATCTATTACTGCTGTTATTCTGCTCCATCCTCCTACGTCTCCACAGCAGTGCTGACGGCCACCCGGCTGGGTTTCCAGCCCAGTTTCATATGTCCTTGGCTTTCCATCATAGCACTTGACACCTGTTTATATACGGAGTAACCTCTGACTCTGCTTTCCCAGCTCTTAGAGACAGCCACTCTGGGTTAGTGGAGAGGTCGCTTGTGTTATTGTGAGAGTGGTAACAAATTGCTAAAAGGTTACAGCGTGGATGCAAACGAGGACTTAAACATAAAGGCCACAGGGAGAGTAAAAGCATCGCTAATGCAAATGTGGACAGGGTGGCTATGCCAAAAGGCATCCATACGTTTCTATGCACTGTTACATAAATATGTATGTTCAATCTGCGTGAAAACCAATTTCCAATCGTGAGTCATGTGTACGTGCTTCTATCTGATAGCTCACTAAGCTCAAGTGGGTCTCTGTGGTAATTAAGTGCCACCTCCATTAAAGAAGCCTTGGGCTGCTACTACATCAGTGTTAGCTTTAGCACTACAAACTGCACAGCTGACCAGATGGCTTAGAGAAATGATGGAGAGCTAACGATGCTATTTAAATGCATCAATCCTCAGAAAACACAGACACGGCCTCATACAGACTTCTACAGGGCAGAACAAATATGTGATGTTAAACAAGTATTTGCAACATTATTACTGCCTAAGTAGCATAAATGTCCCTGAAAATATCTTCTCTTTACTTAAACTTGTGACATTTAGTACCCATGCATGTCTCTCATTTTAGCACAGCATGGCTGCTGTGCATGAGCAACCAGCTCACCTCAAGGTAAAGCTGTATTAAATTTCTTAACTGTCAATCAGACAACAGGAGGATAAAACCTCTAAAGCTCAGGCTGTCTTTTCTACGTGTTTATATTCTCGGTTTCATTCAGTCTATACATAGATAAGACCGCTCACCCATCATATTCACACACACCGCGTATTCACACCGCATTATTCACTCATTCATACACTGCAGTTATCTGATTATACTGATACATTTTTGCTTCTCTGTTTGTTGTGACTTGTTGGGCTGCACTGCGATAAACTAGGTGTCTGTCCATCCATTTTTTGTGTGTATGTGTGCAAACAGAAGATCAAAGACAAGGATACACACAACAAGCATCCTTGAAAATTCTCTGTACAAATGATCAGTCCTTGATAGGATCCTATGCTCCCTTACAGAACTCTGAACAGTCCTTCAGCTCTATTTGATGACATAGCTTCCAACACACAGGCCCAGTAATGACCCTTCCTTGACCCTTATGTCTCCAAATGCGGACTTAATGTGTGTATAGTCTTTTGGATTTCTACAAGATCTTTTTCCTGCCCGCCTCTCAGAGTCATTTCTGTTGGTGCTTAAGAAAAGAGGAGATAGAAAAGAGTCTGTGTTGTTGTGCAGTCCCGCTGCGTGGATGTTTACCCCCTCAGAACGAGTGTTTGCTGCAGAATAAAAACTCTTCTTCATGTACTTGGGACTGTTGATTGGCCTGCTGCTGAAGTAAACGAGGCTGCACTGGTCCATTTATATGTTAGTGAAAGAAACTATTTATCTGTGCTTCACTTTTTTCGCCCCTCCTCTCCTTCTCTGTTTCTGTATCCTTGAGTGCTTGTTTGTAGGTAAGTTTGTTGTGATGGTTTGGAGTGAAGTACACAGCAGGGGAGGAACTAAAATGTCTGCAGGCAGGGCAGGAGCAGCAACCTCCGCTTCAGACCAGCATTATACTTATTGAGCTGAATATTGATCTGGGCTGTGCAGCAGCCAAATGGCCATGCCAGTGTTGCCAAGTGGGCTAGAACGAGACCTGGATCTATTTTTCTCCCTCTGTTCTGTACATGTGACTGTACAAGTATTTCACAATGAATGTGGTTCAAAATTATCACTTCTCTCTCAGTAATTGGTTTATTATTCTGCCTCTGTGTGCTTTTACTCCAATTAGCAAAAAAGAGCAAACATGACGTTACTCCATTATGAGCTTTCACACTGACACTCAACTAACTTAACAGCACAAATTTGTGCAATGGTGTAGTTGTGTGCATGAAAAACAACCGAACATCAAATGAAACAGGCGCGCTCTTAATGTTTAGAGGCATCTAATCCTCGTACGTTGGGGGAAAACTAATCCTTTCTTTGCATTTTTTCTTTTTAAACATCAATACATAGGATAGGGTTGCATCTAAATAGCTGGTTTTGTGCTTTGATACAATTGTACTATCCTCATTTTATTAGTAAAGAGTTCAAAATATTCAGCTTGTATCTGAAACACCTTCAGAGTGTGTACAGCTCTTACAATAAATATGAAAAGGCCACAAAATCTTTCAATCAGCTTCTTACTATGAATGACAGCTCTTACAAAAACACAATGATTCAGTTTATTACACACAGAGATTGATATATTTGTCACCTTGGTTTGAAGTGTATGAAATCTCACCCAGACAGCTTACAGTAAATATTTATTTTACAGAAAAAAGGTTGTTTTTTAATGTCTCAACTTTTTATTGTATCAATACAGAAAATACAGAAAAAACAACAGATAGACAGCATTGATTCACTCATGTCTATAGTTGCTACCACCACTATATTACCACCAGTACATAAGCTTGTCGATGAGGTTTCATCTCAAAACCCTTACATACAAAGGCCCCTGTCCGTGAGCATAAAAACCTCCTCATGAGGGGGCATTTGTGCTCTGCAGGAGGCGCACAGAGGAGAAAATATATATTGAGAGCCTTCACACTTATCTTAACCCCACAACGCTGCTCACTCACCAGACATACTGTATTCAACACTAGAGAAATGAATCCTAAAACCCAAGTGTTAGCATGTTAGCACTTCCTTTTTCCTATTTTCTCTTTTCCCCCTTTTCCAAGTTGAATAAGATAGATAAAACAGGAAACTGTGATACTTTTGCTAACTAAGTTTCAACTGGTGAATTTTTTGGTGGAAGTGGAAAAAATTTAAATCTTTAATTGAACCTCTATCCTGAAGCAAAGTGCAAATGCCAACTTTTACATGACATGCAGCTAAATAATATGTATTCTATGAGTGTATTCTATCTTCCTAAAGGCCAAAAATGTAATATTCTCTCTGGAAGACCACAGACATACTCATCTCTAACCAATTATTTCATGCATACAGACCCAAAATCTCAATTCTAAGGCATTAAAATACAATTACTAGTATGTAACAGAGAGACAGAGAAACACAGTGCAGGCACAAAAGACAACACGTCATTGTGCATAACAATATATGTAAAATTGCTGCGACAGAGGTAACAATTTAGAGTTATATCACATTGAATTCTGATGTCACAGCTATGTATCCACAGAGGAGTCAGGGCACAGCTGGCCTCATCGTGTGCTCACCATCTCTGATCCTGAAATCTTCCTCACAAAGCCCCACAAGAAAAAAAAAACCCTTCGACCCTCATTATCCAAAACACTTGATTTTTTTTTTCCTCTCTAACTTTTCCTTCTACCTCACATCTCTACAGAGCAAACCTCTGACAGCAGCTGCATCATAAAATCCAGCTAAACCCTCCTTGACTTTGTGGGTGGAGAGCGCTGATTCTTTCATGCCATCCTCAAGTAGCACATGTTTATGTGGCATTGGAAGGAGAAGAAAGCTATTTTTCACCTGCTGCTTGCATATTTATTCCATCAGACAGCGAAAGGCCCTGAGGATAAAAAACTTTGGGACTGAGGTGAGGAATTATTTATTAAGCCAAAGGACACCGGCGTCCAGAGGGAGGAGGAAGGAAGATAACTCACAGAGTTTTCCCTGTTGGTCAGACACCATTGCGGGAAGCAGTGAGCTGAGCTGAGCTGAGCTGAGCTGAGCTGAGCTGAGCTGAGCTGAGCTGAGCTGAGCCGAGCGGAGCAGCTGTAAGTACCACCCGGACTGAGGAAGAAAGGAGAGGAGTGGGCGATGAGGAGGAGGAGGAAACAAGAGGTATGAGAGGGGAACTGCAGCACTGCAGCTGCACCACGCACATCCACACAAAAACACACCTTTGGGGAGAACTTTCCTGCAAACTCTCTGCATCAAAGTAAATTCAGACAGAGAGGGAATGAGATGTGTGATGGCAATCTGCCGCACAGCTCATGTGCTTTTATACCCTCCACTATGTAAATTATGAGCAGAAAATTGAGTGAAATGTCTCTATCAGGCTAATGTATTATGTGCATTAAGCTAATGTAGTTTCAGCCAGCAGCATACAACACAGCCCGACTTATAATTTCAGAAAGGAGATGTGGAAATGTACAGAGAATACGCCAGACCTTTTAACCCAGATGTCTTCTGACTTTAATAACCCCCTGAAAATCAGTAACTGTTCATAAGTGTGTGGACATGCAAACATAAGTGAACATCTTTCATGGCTGCAGGCATTCAGTCCAACTCACCATAAAATCATTTGTGGAGGTTCAAACCAAACCATCCCATGCTGCCGTGGTTTTCAGGTCAAACCACCACATAAGCTTTAGTGTTTGTTTTGTGGCATTGAAACAGGAAATGTTAAGCTACAGTGCTGTCAAACCACAGAAAAACAAACTGAAAGTACACTTTTGTATTTCTTTTTCCCACTTTTGTACATCAAACACTTGTATCCTGCAGGCTTTAAAGATTCCTCTGACATGTTTGTAGTTTGCCTCCTTTGTGAAGGAAGGCAACTTAAGTCAAGGCAACCTGGAGACAGGCAGCAATGGAAAAAGTGGTCAAAGCATGTCAAAGTGTCCATAGAAACACATAAAGCCTTCTGGACTAAAGAGAAGGAGTATTTATTTATGCTGTGACTCAACAAGACAAGAAATAAACACAACAAAGTGAGAGAAAATCACTGAAGATGGAGTTAAACAGCAGATATTTGGAGCATCTCAATAATGCAAGCAGAGTGTTTAAAAATCCCCAAACCCTGTTTTTAATGCCTAACCAGTGGTTTTTCTACTGGTCACAATGAAAAATTAAAAGTTAATCACAGGCGAACAAGATGGCAGGTAAAAACAGAACAGCTCGTGGGCTAAGGGAACTTGAACCTCGAACCTGTGCCTTGCCTGTTCGAATGCTGATGTCGATAATGCAGGATGCTGATGCACTGTGTCAGATCAACCGACCACAAAAGAGGATATACAACAAACCAATGAAGATATTTAAGAGTTAGCAGTTAGCAAATATACACACACAAGCTATGTAAACATACAAAGTCAGCTTTCATCACACCTAAATCAGGCCAATAAATCATCTTCCCTACAGGTTGCAGATGGGTCCAAATCACCTGTGGTTCAACAACAAACATTTGGCTCTACTGCACCTTCCTCTCCTATATGGGTACCTGCCAGGTTTTCTTAGTTTTGAACTTTCTTTCATAGGCTATAGTGCTTGGACTACTGTGCAAAGGCCCAAACCTTTCAATCCTGCGGGCTGTGAATATTTGATGCTGTTAAAAATTGATGTTCCTTTAAATTTTTATTTTTTGGGGGGAAATTAAGCAGAACATACACCCAAAATTGGAGAGAACCAAGCACAGGTCTTTGTTTTCCTCAACTGAAGTCCTGCATACACACAGTAAAGCACCTCATTGTCTCCTAAACCTACACACAATCAGTCTGGGGCTCATTTCATTCTGGAGTCGACAGCTCAGAGAGTAAGGGATGGATGTGGAAGGAGCGTGGACTGATAGAAAAAGGCTGCAGGTGATTCATCTTTGTGAGTGGAGCTTGGTCAGTTGGACACAGAAGTGCAGACCATGTCTGGTTTTAATCAATGAAAATTCCACCTGGAGCAGAAAGTAAAAGAGGCCCAAAAATTGAAAAAGAGGCTCAGTGAAAAGCAGAAAATTTGTGAAAGAGAGACATCAAGCGAGGAATGAAAAAAAAGTGTCACAAGAGAGGGCTCCAAAATAAGAGTTAGAAAAAGACGCTTATTATGATAGGGATGATACAAAGTAAATCGAATAAAAGACAGAGATTAATGTTGAAAGTATGACAAGAAAAGGGGGCAGCAGACAGTAAGAATTAAAGCATTTAACATGAGCGGGGCTGGGCATCAGGCTCCCAATCCATCTTTTAAAGCGTACGAATGAAACCCTCATTCATCATTGTGACTGTGTGAGGATATAACTAAAGAAAAGAAAGTGGCAGGTAACCAATGCTCCTGTCTTTTATCGAATTCCTCTCCAGGGAGCACAGCAAAGAGTTCCTGACTTTGTGAAAGGCAGCAGGAAGATAGAAGGAGCATTTGATGAAGTAATTCTGTGTTTACAGCCACAGACTCATCGGTCATAGACGCCGTTTGCTTAACAACTCTTGAAATGGAAGTACTTAGCAATTAAGATTGAATTGCAGAACGGAGAGACAGGTTCAAATTATATGTGACACAGTAAAGGAGGCTATTAATTTGGGTTCAAACAGCGCATGGCCTGAAGGGGGGAATAAAAGGAATCACTAAAGCGTGATACGCCGCCTGAGTGTGTATGTTCCTGTGCATTCTCAGTTTCAGTGTCTGCTTGAATGTTTCAGGTAACACAGTGTAATTAGTTTGGTTCTGACAACAAAAAAAACTTCAGGTGGTCTCCACAGAACGTGCACGAGTCACCACAAGGCGGTGATACATTATTAATTCAGATTTCATCAGCCAAGCAGAGAAGAAAAAAAAAGTTTCCCAGCAAAACTCTACAAAGCAATCAAAGTTGTGACACGAGTTTCTCTTCTTCTGTCAGCCTTTAAAAGCAGCAGATCAAAGCATGCTGGGATACAATGTGGCGTGAATGAGACCAATGTTGCTCCGAACCTTAACAGCACCTTTATTCAGTTTCTGCTTCACTTCACTCCACAGTGTCCAGGAGCTGACTGAAAACTTTGTTCTCAGGGATGCGAGGCGTAAAATAACTCAATTTAAAAACAAGTTATTATTGACGATAAATGAGCATTTAGATCAGAAGAATCACTGACTATATTGAACACTACACAGTGTGTTTGCCACTGTGTAAGGCTGTCTGAATAGATAATGGACAATGTGGGACAATGAATCCCACAATGCATCACATAAAGTTATTTAATTGTCATTAAAGAGCTTCCCCTATAGTGAGTAAGACATAGTGAACAAATGCGTGACAGCCTACATCTGGTTTCAATGGCTGCTAGCCACCACCACACCTCACTGCTGAGTGCAAACTCTTATCCTTTGACCTCATTTGTCTGTATGTTTTACCAAAGTGGAAAGAATAATAAGTTGTTGTTACTGTGTTGCATAATCATTTGGATTAACCAGGAGTTCAGGTGGAATAACATGTCTGTCATCACAGACAGCGCCCCTTATTTTTCTTTGCAACTGTGCAGTGAAAACCCGGTGGTAATTTATGGTAATGCTTGTGTCTTTATTTATGTTCCATTTCTAGACAGAAACAACCTGTGAAATGAGTTGCACCTTATGTATAGTGAAGGTAAAATTACTGTGAAAAATCCCTGAGAAGCGAAGAAACTGTCGCTTTGATTCATGTAACTGAACCAGAAACAGCACCTGATGATGTGCTTTGATAGACTTTAATTCACTTGTTGTTGTGAGTCAGAACAGTAAGCCTGAAATGTTTTTTATTCAGTCTGGAAGACAGCCCATAAAGAAACAGCAATTTATGAAGAGTATTGTTGTACAAACATCAAAAAGACAAACAAGACACACTAAAGCTTCACAGCCAGAACATTCCTCACAAAAAGATGATCTCCAGAGTGCGTATTCTGCATCAATCCACTCAGTGGTGCTTACATGCGATTCGATTGAGGGGAATGTTACGCCTTTATCATCAGCCAAAAAAATCCCCTTTCTGTCCTGTCAGTTTTGCACATCTTCAATTCTTTTCTTATAGCCGTGGGTTTACGGCTCGCTTTGAAATTGTCCACCTGTGGTGCATTAGTGTCTGGCACCGGCGGAAAGAAGAGACAAAACAGACACCGGAGGAAGAGGAGGTCGGCTTGTGGTGGCTAAGTCTTCTTCTTCTTCTTTACATTCCCATGCCAGGAAGCTGTCTGAGCATCCCTGGAGGCTACAGCCACCACACTAGATCACAGGCAGTATGAGACACACACAAACACTCACACACGTATACAGTAGCACAGAGCACTGTCCTGTCCTCTGTCCTCAGTATCAAATGGCTGTTGTCAGCAGATGCAGGGCCACTATGCTTGGATCCAGGCCAGGTCTTTTCACTTCAGAATATTTTATAGCAGCAAGGTCATTGTGCCATGCCACAGAGCGCCGCTGTCTCACTCATCACAAAGTCACCATTAAGGTTTTTTTATACTGATCTAAAAACTACAGTGCTTAGAAATTATGGAACCATATCTGCTCATTTCTGCTACCTGCAATGCAGGAGATGGTGCTGTCATGATTTAGCCTCTGTACCACAGGGCTTCATTTATTTCCTGCAAACCTAAAAGATGAGACTGCTGCTTTTGTGTCCAGAATTTTAAAGTTAAATAGACAGCAGCAGTATAATTCAAAGGCAGCTTCATTATTTTGTTGATGGCACAGGGACTAAGGAGGGCTCTGCTGCTGAAAAATAATAAGGTTATTGTTGTTTTATACAGTCCCAAATGTCTCTCTCTTTTAATAATTTTCATAAAAATAAAGTAGCAGAATTTAATGTGACAGAAGCACATTGTATCACATATCTTTTGTTTTCTTTATACCTGATATGTTGTGTTGTTACTTTTGATGAACACATGATGCAGTGAAAGAGCAAAATGCTACAATCATCACAGAAAGAAAAGAAATAACATCAGCATTGGTTTTATCTGCAGCCAATGTGTCAAAAGCTGCAGTTCATCAAGCAACCTCTAGGGGATTCAAAACTGAGACAATCTCCATAGACCTCCATGTTAAGAAATCGTTTTCCTCTCTATTAAAGAGTTCCATTTCTTTTTGATTAAGCAGGATTTATGATTATGATTATGAGTTGGAGGCAGATTCATAACCTCTCTTCTGAAACCTACAGGTAACAGGAACTTGGATGAGAAACAAATGAAAGAGGACATGTAGGTTAAAATCATGAAGTCTTTTTTTTGTATTTTTGAAACTGTTGGCAGACACAATACAATGATGCATTCACTGCCTTACACTGTTTGGAGATGAATGAGTCTATAGAGCCGCTGTGTAAATAAAGCACTCGGATATGATAGCTGTCATATTATGTTGGCACCACCTGCCAAGCAGGGCAAGCACAGGGAAATTAAGAGACAAAACAAAGTCAAAATGTCGCTCTCTTCAGATGTTCGAAGTTTACCTTTGTGAAAATAATTTTAATCAAAACTAAAATGAGACTAATTTGCAGCAGAACTCATAAAAGAAAAAAGAATTGAAGACCCACCAGGAGTTCCCAAACTAATATGAATCACTCAGAGAAAAATGCAGCCAGTGGAAAACACTCATTTAGATCACCTGCAGCTTCCTTTCTTGATACAAAAACAGATCACAACATGGAACAGAGACACGATCAGGCAGCCTGGGAACGTCACTTAAAGCAGTCTAACCACCACAAATTGGCTGTCCCTGACCAGCAGGCCTGTGTTTTTATATCTTGGTTATCCCCCTCGCTGGAGAAACACAAGCAGTCCTCTGTCATTCGTGCCGTCTTAATGAATAGGAGCACGTCTTCAGCAAAGTCAAAGGCGCGTGGACATAGCCGCCATCACTGCTAGTTTGTAAATCGCCAGGGGTGTCTGGGCGTCGTGCCAGCGGGGGCATGCTGTCGAAACAGCAGGGGGCATCCAGGGTGGCTGGAGCAGACTACTGAGAGCAGAACAAGTTCCACTGACTGTGTCCACTGGAAAACTCTGCAGTTCCACAAGGCATACACCCTAAATAACCAAAGGTATATGGACACTCCAGCTCACTTACAGACACCTTTTTTATATCATTTTAAGGGCTGGGCTCCATCGTTTCTATATCAAATGCAATGATTTTATGCTCTGCACGAAGTTCATAACCCCATCCAACATCTGGACTGCAGACACAGAGGCAAACCTAATCAATCGACATCAATGTTTGACCACTCCAGTTGATCAAGTCCCAGTAAATGGAGTGGAGGCAGACATCATTCATATTAGCATTCAGATCAATGTAAGAGTGTCTTTTCTTCAAGTATCACTCTCAAATCCAAACAAAATAAACCAACAATAGAGAAATAAAAGCTTACAAATACAACATAAAAATCTTTTCATGCAGTTTTTCTGCAGCTTTACAACACAGGAGGGCCCATAACTGCACTGTCAAGGTGGAGAGAAACACATTTTCATTCCATCAAAAGTGTTTTTTTTAGCCGCTGGCTAGCATTTGACAAAAACAAATTCTCATCCAAAAAAATATGCTGAGATGTCATCTGAGCGTGCTACGAATCTAAAGTCAACCTGCGGCGTGCCACAAGTTAAAAGCCAAGATCTTTATACACATCTTTATACACATCACATCAATTTGATGTGAAACTTCAAGCTGAAGTGAGGTGGATGTATTTGTCTGCATACAGAGGGCTCCATCCACACATCTGCATGTAATAACAGCTATTGTGTGCCAGCTTGCTGTCTGAGCTGCAGCACTTCAGTCACAGCACAGGTTGTGTGTTTGCAAATAGCCGCTGCAGAATAACCACAAACCAGTCAGACATTCAGGATCACAGCAGCTCATCAATCTATCCATCATTTCTGAGAATAGTCTGTGTCACATTTTATGATATGATATGACCATTTGATAGTGTTGTGCTGACTGTAACACACCCACGCGCATGAACACCACAAAGGATGTGTGGTTTTCACTGAATGGGTCAGAATGCCTAGGTGGTTACAGCCATTTTCTTAGAGACTAGCAATATGCTTGGCTGCCCATTCATCTGCACATCAACAAGCCTTTTTTGCATTTTTTTGATGTGAGCAACACATTTAATCAATATACAGACCTTCTGCTGTCACTGCGCTTAAGCAATTAAAACAAGGACAAAAGTCTTCAACCTCCAAAACTCTTCAAAAGCGCGCCTGCTCCCCTAAAAGTTGTTGAACAATGTTTAAGAGTGTGGTGGTGACAGTAATTTCTCCCCCGTTGTCTTCTTGTCGTTCCCCTGAGGGCATCATAATTCACTGGAGCCGAAATGAGAAGCGAAACCAGAGCCCGGCAGAAAATGAGACAGCAGCATGTGTCTGAATAACACACACAGGCCTGTATGACCCTGAGGTAATTGCTACTGCTGTTGCATTGACGTGACATAAGTATTCATCTATTTACCTTCATAGTCTCGCCATTCATCCAGCTTGGTGTTTGTGAACAGAACAAACCACCGTAGTGTAATCAAGTAAATAAAGCCGGGTGGATTAGATGGAGGCAAAGAAACAAGGTTAAATCTATGGACGCTGAATCAGTTATAGTTCAACGGATAGGAGGAAGGCTAATGAAAAACATGCACTTACAGCTGTTATTAATTTTATTGTTTTATTCTTTAAA
>JAVQJX010041272.1:0-14312 GCA_036025115.1 Ambassis agassizii
TTGTTGTTCTAAACTACTCACTCCATCTACATAAGTAAAAAGACCATCCCTGTACTCAAAAATCTTTGAGCAGGTAACTTTTTTATGACTTTTTTATGATGAGAAAAGTAAATAAATCACCTCACTCATAAATCATTTTACTCTATGATACAGTATGTGTGCACCGTGAACTTGCACATTGCACATTTAACCCTGGCCCTTTGAGGAATCCCAGAGGGTCATTTGTCAGCTATGACAACACATTTGTTTTTCTGTCCACCTGCTGACACTTAAAACAACATTTCCCCAATCGTGCACGGTTTTCTGGGAAAAAAAAAAAGTTTCCTCAGTGCACTGTTTGCAAATGCTGTGGCATCACACCATACATCCTATGACTGAACACAAACTCATGCAGAAGCTCCTGCCCGGCAGAAACTATACGGGCTTGACACGCTCATGATAAGGCACAGGACAGAACAATGTCGCTTCAGCTACATTTTTTCAAGCACCTGAACAATGACTCTTCCACATCTCATGGATTCATCTGGAAAGAATTTGACTTTGAAATGTGTAAAACCATTATGTCGGTCGTGTATTTATGGGCTGTTTGCACAACGCTGTGCTTTGTTCTTGGTTTTCCTGCATCGATTTACATGATCTGGGACATGTATAAGACACACAGAAGAACTCCATACACACCAAGTGACTTCCTCATCTTGAACCTCTCCATCATGGATGCCATCTTCTTGGTCTTCATCCCACCTGGACTGTTGAATCATTTCATCTGGTTTATTTGGCCTATTGAAGCAACTTGGAATGGTCTATACGCCCTGAACACATGTGGGAGACCCCTCATCATGGCTTGTGCGTGTATCGACTGTTACCTGGCTGTTGTTCATCCCATCATTTACCACCAGAGGAAGAGTCTGACTCCCAGGATTGTGGTGGTCGGTGTTATTTGGGGTCTGACTGTTGCCTCTGGGATTGCCTACTTCCTGTTCTACAAGTTATACATGTCTGTTTTTTCCATTGTGCCATTTACATTTTCCATTGTAATAATTGTGATCTGCGATTGTTGCATTGTTCACACGCTAAGAAAGTCTGAGGCGGGCAAAACAAACATTCACCCACAGAAGCAGAGAGCCATCCAGACCCTGACCTACAGCCTGGTCATGAGTGCCTTCTCTTACTTCCCTCCAGTGCTGCTCTTCGCCTTTGGCTTGCCTCTGATCCCTGATCCCACTGTCTTTATATGTACGGTTGCTATTCCTGTTACTCTGACGTCCTCTCTGGGATCTGCAATCATGCCCTTACTCCACCTATATACTGTCGGCAAACTGTCTTGTTTCAAGGTTGGATGCTGCAAATGTCTGCCAAAGTGATCCTCATTCAGTCATAAAGGTTTATGTGTCATAATGTTATGTGTATCTGATTCCATATTTGTCTTCAGTTATTTATATAATACTTCTATCTATCTGAAACTACCTAAGTTTTGTGACTTGTAGCTGGATATGCATATTTTTGTTATAAAACGTTGTTATTAGATGGTAAATGTAAATGTAAATAAATGTAATTTTTAACGTGTTCTGCCAGAAGATTTTGACTTTTTTTTTTGCTTAAGCTTTTATTTCACACAGCATCAACTGATAACCAGAAAACAGGATGATAATAAAACTCACACAAAATTTAGCTTTCTCTTTGCTTCAACTTATCTCTTTATAAAGAAATATACAAACAAGTGCAGATCGTTTTGAAAGACTTTAACTGTTTTGTTGCTGTCTAGCTGATCTGCAGTCATTTATAAAATCTTAATATATGTCTACGTGGTAGATTTACATGTACAGTGATCATGTAACATGCAAATGGGGAAAGCCTCACATCATGTTTTGCACGCAGGTCTGCAGATTTAAACATTTACATACAGAGCTACAGGAGAACAATGGTGTGATGGGAAAAAAAGCATTATTCATTTGTATGTAGGCTCTTATGTAAGAAAAATGACTATTGACGCTGTTTTTTCTAGGAATGCACAACAATAATAGACAGTGAGCTGCTCTCTGCAGTGATTTTTGTAAACAGACGAAACATTTTTTTCAACAATAAAGAACAATTCCTCTGCAGTTAGGAAAACATATGTATGTATACAGTATGTCAGTATTTGCATCAACAATTGGGTTAAATGTGTGGAAAAAATCTATAAGTCTATATATATGAATATATATATGAAACCTTTCAAGCTTCAAACCATCATGTTACTCTGAGCAGCAGAGGCACCTCAGCCTCCCCAGGTTTCCCAAATAGAGCAGAGGCATGACTGCACTCCCTGCAGTCGGCATTGTCAGGATGGGTATGGCTAGAAAGCATTCATACTCTTTATTATCGCTGATGATCAAATGCCCAAAGACGTACACCAGCACAGGTGGGACATACGAGATGACGGTCATGATCATGCTGTTGGTGATGATCTGGAGAGCCTTCTTCTTCTTGGGGTGCAGGTCTCCTCCACCACGGTAGGACTTCTTCAGCTTCCAGAGGATGGAGGCGTCACAGATGATGATCACCGGCAGAGCTATGACATACACAGACATGGCCCAGGCACTGTGGTCCAGCTCTTCTACAACTGTGGACATGGCACCCTGAGTCAGAGTGACCATCCACACTGCAGCAGCCATCAGCAGCCGGGGAGTCAGACTCCTGTGTGAACGGTAGGTGACAGGATGAACCACAGCCAGGTAGCAGTCCAGACAGATGCAAGCAGTCAGGAGGGGTCGACCAGCCAGGTTTAAAGCATACAGAAAGCTGGTGAACTTCTCAAAGGACTCGATGTTCCAGAGGAGGACGTTACACAGCCCCAACGGGACAAAAAACAGGAACAGCACGTCCATGATGGTCAGGTTGAGCATGAAGATATCATTGGGGGAGAAGGAAGTTCCTGATTTGTGTCTCTGAAACAGCTCCCAGAGAACAGCAACGCACGCAGGACATCCGAGCAGAGAGAAGAGAGTGCTGAAAGAAGCCCAGACCAAAACACCAGTTAACATGTCACCACAGTGTCCCAGCATGTCCTCTGAGGACTCACTGACGTTAAAGGTTAGATTCTGATCTTGAGGATGGAGGAACATTCTGAGACAGCAGCGATCAATTATTGCCTGAAATTAAACAGAAACACATTAGTTAATTCTCTCTGAGTTCATTCTTGCAAACCACCATCATCCTACCTTGATGATCAGACCTTAATTTTGGATATGAGGTTGTGATGATGCAGCCAATTTGTTTCGGTTATGAAAATATTGATTTGAATATGCAAGTTACAGTAAGGATCATTTTCCAATCTTTCTTTTCTACACACACACAATAAGCAGATTTGATTTGCTAGTATGTATTCTATTGTAAGCTTCTCTGCCTCACAGTACAGTTAAGAGGTCAAAGGTCAAGCACGCTACTTATGACTTCTGACATATACTGTACTACTCTATATAAACTGCTTCTGGAAAGAATATGTGCAAATGGTGTGTTTAATATGAGCTGCCAAATACATGAACACATGTGATGCATGAAAATCTTAGCTGCAATACCCCTCATCACCACTGTGTGGCAGGGTCACTTTGTTATCCAGCATTCAATGAAGATGTGGAATCATTATTTTCTCTTATTTTAATGACACACGGTGAACAGAATCCAAACATTTTCATATAAAACTTTTTCTTCATGGAATATCTTCTCATGTTTTTACTCTTCATAGTTGTACAATGTATTCAATCAATTTAGCTACCAAACTGATTGTTTTTTTTATTTATATATTTATATATAATACACATTTACATGATGGAACTTACTGAGAAAAAAAACAAAGATGTTGCCTAGTAAATACTCCCAAAAATAGTTATTATTGATACCCTGGTCACAAGCAAAACATGTGTGAAAGGTAAATAAAAAAAAAAAAAGCAATTGCAAAGTAGAAAAGATATTTCTTCAAAATGTAAATTAGATATTTAATTTTACAAAATTGTCTACACTCGCGCATTTGTAAAACATTTTGGGGTCTTTCTTTTTTTAAAGAACCAACCCTCCATTTTCAAGATTTAGTTCAGTTTCCAGTTAAAAACAAAAAGTGTTTTGGTCAAATCATAATTGTCTTTGTGATGTATGACCTTCAATTCAACTTGAAGAGTTTCATTCCAAAATACTACACTGTTTATGTATTATAATATGAACATGAAAAAAACATCACTCAATCACCAAATAATGTTAGTATATAAAGATAATAAAATAATATTTGTAAAATGTAATATTAGATATATTCTTTATGGATATTATCCTGGAACAAAACTCTTCAAAAACCCGTATCAAGACAAAGCAGCATCTGCTTCGTCTGTACACATTTCGACATCTCAGTGCTCCAACTGAAGACACACTCCACTCAGTATGTGGAAAATTTCCACATTTCAGAGACACACATAGTACTAGTAGTCGTACACAGCAGGGTGATAAGCTGCAGGTTGTTTAGTGAACTGGAGACCCGTGCTGGATGACTTCTTGCGAAATCCTCCTCTGGGCATGTGTGTGTTTGGAGCATGCCGCCTTTCCAACAAGGAGGTCACACAATGGCTCCATTGACTCCGTTTTGACCTCCCCCGGCCCAAAACCCGTTAACAGGAAGAAAAAAAAACTGCTGTTGATTATTAACTGGGATGCCAGTGTGTGTGAGAGGAATGTGAGCCATGCATTGATTATCCAAATGGAGCATGGATGTTTTTGGCCTCCTCAGAATCACATTCAGCTGCAGTGTCGAGTGGATTTCTCACTTTTTACATACACACATTAGAGATGCTTTCTTTTTGTATTTATATATGTATATACATGCAAATTCTTCACTTATTGTGGAATATATTTACTAATAGTGCATTCTTGCACAGTAAAAAGCCACCAAAGCCTCACAGTGATAACACAAGCTTACACAGTGTATTAACATGTAGTGCGTTTTGCATGAGTCCTTACTGTCCACCCCTGAAACTACTTTTTCACAAAAATATTTCATATTTGCAGTCTGCTAGTACCTCATAAGTGATTCCTCGTACCACAAAGTAGCTGCAGCCACAGGCGCTAACGACCACATACATCAGTGGGGCACAATGCCTCCGTCTTCTCTATACAGGATGCCTTTCTTTCAGGGAGCATGTCTACTGGCCAGATGGGCTGCAGGGCCTCCTCTGTCCAAAATAAAGTCTTTGAGAGTATTGAAGACCCCCATCAGGTCTGAGAGCAAGTGACCAGAATACTAAGCAAACGCCTTCAATGACACATGGCTCACTTTGTCACTGAGTTCTATATGTTTGTTTTCTGTTGAGCTGGAGCTGAGTGAGACATCAGAAAACTACAAAAAATGCTTCACAAGAATACGACAAATAAGAGAAATTGATTTGCAGATCATCAGCATCCATTAATGGAGTCAAATGGTCTAAGAAAATGAGACCCTTTTCGAACCTTGAGGAGTTTTTGAGGGTTTTTGGTGCTTAACAGTCAGACAGAAATACAAATGATGCTACAGACACATTAATGCTACACTGTGTTGAGTCCGCATGTGTCACAACTTTTGTTGGACAGTTCGGACTTGGCTGCCTCTGTCGAGAGAATATTCAGTTCCACATACATCAACCTCACCTTTCATCTCTGTCACACAAACATTCATCTTCCCTTTCTCTCGTTCCCTCAGTAAAACACAACCTCCTGCGTACTCTCTACTCAAGTATGTCCACTCCAGGTGTCTGCTAGTCCGAGATACTCTGGATTTTCTGCAGTGGGGGTCACAAACCCGTTCAAATGCCTGGCAACAGCGCCATCGCTCTCCAGCGCCACATGTCTGTCTCCTCCTACAACCTCGGCTTTGGCCACAAGGTCCAGGTAGTATGGGTTGTCAAAAGCTGGAGAGGTGGAGCTCATGGAGTTCACAGGGAGCAAGTATCCTGGGTTTTCCACACTGTGACCGGAGCTCAGGCCGTTTGGGAGGCCTATTCTACCTTTACGGGGCAGTGTGGTGGGCCGCTCAGGGATCCCCGGCCTGTGATCCGAGATATCCTGATTGACGTATTCTGAGAAGGACAGAGTTACAACAAAACATTCAGACATTTTGTTACTTTTTTAAAAAGACAAAAGGATGAAATAATGCTCTCACCTGGCAAGGCATGATTATGATTGTAGCCATGACTCCTCCTGGGCAGGGAGTGATGAAGGTGACAAGGAAGATGGAAGCCATTCGGCCCGTCAGTCTCTAGCTCTCCCTGACTCCCATTGGGGTTGGTTGGGTCTTTGCTGTAGCGTCCTGGGCTGGCTGGGGGCAACGACTGTCCGTCTGGTGGCCCATCCAGGAACACAGAGTCAGACTGGCCTCCAGCAGAGGGACTGCGAGCCAGCGTCGGGTACTGAGACCACAGGCCGTTAGAGGTGCTGGCTCCTAATGGTAAAGTGGGGTACTGGCTGCGGCTGAGAGTACTCAGGGAGGAGTACATGCTCTGAGGGCCACCGGCGATAGACGGCTCCACATCTAATCCCTGATCTCTGCTCTGCTGAAGAAAGAGGTGAAAAAAGTTTTTTGTTGTTCAAATAGACACCGCCAGCCAGTTAAAATCCCTAATGAAAGAACAGAACACCCTGAGAGCGTCCTAACACATCATTAGAGGGAATTTAAACACAAAAGACAGGAAGACAGAGAAAACTCACTGACCCTGTATGACTGGTGTCTGGACGGCCCGTTGGCTGGGGCCTCGTCTCCTTTGGCCCTGTGGAAGATATTTGGCTGTGGCACCAGGTACTCCTCAGCATCCATCATTTCCCCCACATTGTCCCCTTCCTCCAAAAGCATCCGGTAAAACCGGCTGTCCACTGGGCTGCACATGCTCATCTGCTCGTCATTCTGTGAGCCAAAAGATTTTACATTTACATTTTACATACATAAGTCTGGATTTGTCCTCAAATGAGTCTCTTCTCTAAGCATAACCAGGAGGAAGTACCTGAATGACGACGTAGCGGGACGGATCTCTGGCCATGGTGCTAAAGTCACTGACCAGATCTTTGAACCTCGGCCTGCTGTCTGGATCAATCATCCAACCTGCCATCCAAACAAAACATATCAATCACACCATGTGAATCACTGAATCGTTTATTGTTGACAGTAAGAACTACTAACATTTGAGCATGCTCATGTAGACGTCGATGGTGCAGATGCAGGGCTGAGGAAGCCGCTCTCCTTTCTCTAGAATATCGGGGATTTCCCTGGCTGGGATTGTATCGTAGGGCTTAGAGCCGAACGTCATCAGCTCCCAAACAGTCACTCCTGAGAATGAAATGACAACACATGTAAACACGTTAAGATGACTAGCATACAGTGAAGTGCAAATACCGACCGTAGCTCCAGACGTCACTCTGATGAGTGAACCTCCTGTGCAGAATCGATTCCAGAGCCATCCATTTTATCGGAACCTTCAAAAATACATTTACCAGCTTTAAAAACAGGGGAAAAAAAATCATGGTGATGGTGCCGCTACATCAGCCGTAGCTCGGTCATACCTTCCCTCCATCAGCATGATACTCAGTCTCATCTATGTCGAGTAGACGGGCCAGACCAAAGTCGGTGATCTTCACATGGTTCAGGTTCTTCACCAGGACATTACGGGCGGCCAAATCTCGGTGGACCAAGCGCACCTCCTCCAGATAACTCATCCCCTACACACCAACACACACAACCATCACCCACAAGTGTCCACAAATAAGCTGCTACCACATCAAATGTGACAGGAAAAATATGAGAGGGAAATCAAAAGCATGAAAACAAATAAACCTGCACACAGGTACGTCTGTCAGACCACAAATGACTCCTATTTATTTACCTTTGCGATCTGTACACACCAGTTGAGGAGATACTGTGAACCAATGCGGTCCTTGTTCTCCCTGACATAGTCGAGGAGGCAGCCGTACGGCATCAGCTGAGTGACCAGCTGCACTGTGGACATCAGACAAATCCCCAAGAGACGACACACATAAGGGCTGGCAACACCGGCCATCACGTAGGCCTCCTGGGAGAAGACAGAAAAAACCAGATTGTTGACAGACTGTGTGTGCTGTGAGTGTGTGTCTGACTTGTACTCACATCAAGGATTTCTTTATTGGCCTTTGGTGAGGTGTTTTCTCGCAACACCTTAATGGCCACCGGTATTTTCACATTTTCGCCATCAGGAGCCCAAACTCCCTGAAACGGTGACCAAAACCATCACAAAAGTTCAGCTCAATAAAAGTTCGCTGTATCACAAAAGGTTTGTCTCATGTACCTTGTATACAGTTCCAAAAGCGCCTGCTCCCAGCACTCGCAGCTTTTTCAGCTCTGTCTCCTTCAAAATTCTCATCTGAGCTTGATTTGGAGACGCACCACTCGGAGTCAAAGGCTCCACCAGCTGTAAACACGGAGGAAATCATCCCAAACTGAAATGAAAGGCTACGGCTGTGACATGGCAAGAAACTGTTCCCGTCACTGACCTCGTGCTCCTGCAGGATCCTCCTCATCGTCTCTTTCCTCTTCAGCTTATTCTGTCTCCTCAGATAAAACACTAGCAGAGCCAGCAGGATGAAGAAGAGCACCACTCCACCCACTGCAGCCGCGATGGTCGTACCCGGCCTAAACAGGAAGAAAGAGTTCACTACAGCTCCTGTTGTAACCAAAACACATTCAGACCCTTGGTAAGGTAGCTCACCCTGTCCTGGTATCAATGGGGCAGCCTCTCTCGTCCATCACTGTGCAGCTGAAACACAGACGGACTCTGTGTGACATCATCCTCGTTGTGTATTTGTGAGTGTAAGGTGTGTGTTCACTTACGACAGTGTGCAGTTTGTGTTGCAGGGCAGACAGTGGCCCGTAGAATTGCTGTACTTCCACACAGTTTGCTGATCCTCCTTCACACCGCTGGGACAGTGATCCACGCAAAACTCGCCGTCCTGAAAGTTCCGACACTCTGTGCAATCCTCAGCACCCTGCACACACAGTGACAGACATAATGAGGTGATGCTAGTCTATTTGTCTGTCTCTGGTTTATTACTTCAAATACAAGTATGTTGTCGGTCAACATCTCATGTAACATAATCATCAAATAATCCCATTTTACCGGGCCTTGGCAGGGGGCTGAACCATTCAAAGGACGACACTCTGGGTGACAGGCAATGCACAAAGATCCATCTGTGTATTCACGCACAGACCTGCAACACAAGGATGGCACACTTGTAACATCCCAGTCTGGTATTTGTTGCATGCATTCATGTGAAGCACCTGACATGGCCATAAGGAGATACATTTTTAGAAAGGGGGCCCGAGCTGCAAATAACCCTGATGAGCTGCACAGGATAACTTGCTCTCGCATGGACAACAATGTGAGTTACTGTTTGTCAGCATACGTGTGAAGATATGATTTACTTCATCAGTTGGCTTTTTATTGATTTAATGTGGCTACACCCACAAAAGCACACACACTTTCTTACCCCTGGTAGATGTCACACTCCTCTACACACTCAGTGCCGCGCTTGAAGGTTTTACAGGACACACACTGACTGGGCCCTGGACCCCAGCAGCCCCCATCACACAGCGGGTGACAAACACGCCCCTTTGCCTCTGAAAACACACACACACAACAAAGCGTGATGCACACACTACTCATTACGGTGCACACTGGATGTGTGTGTGATCACTTACCACACAATTCAGGGGCCTGGTTGTGGCTGACGATGCGGTGGGGTCCCTGGGTGGGATGGAGAAGATTTGCCCAGGGCAGTGAAGTGGTGTAACACAACTGGGAGTTGTTGTACAACAAGACCAAACCGCCACTCACGCTGCGTAAGGAACGCAGCCCAAGAAACTGGATGTGTAGATTCTGGATGGCCAGAGAAAACACACCCCTAAACAGCAGCGGAGAAAAAACAGAAATACACAAACAGTCATGTCAGACTTTGTTGTAAAAGCAGGGAGATCACATGTGTCACTGTGACCTAGTTTGAGCACCAACGCCAACTCAGGCTGGCATGTGCTGGCTAATAATTAGCATTTATTACTGTGAAGTGAACAGGGAGTCTCAACTGAATACAAACAACAAAGGACACAGTGTGGGTGAACGGATGACACACAGTGGCATGTGGTGATGCACCACACAGATGACAGAAAGTGATACAATTTAGAGAAAAAGTATTTGTTTGACTAATTAACTTAATTAACTTTTCTAGAAAAACATAAAATAATGAGTAATGAAATCACTGTATAGTGATTTAATTTTAAAATAATCTCACTTGTAGAGCATCCTGCCACGGATCACCTTCAGGTTCTCAAACACACTGAGGTCAGTCCACTCTTCTGGCCAGGCATCGATGTACAAATAACCTGCAAATCCCTCAGAATTAGTAGATAATCATTCAAAATACTCGAGCAGAGGAGAATTCTTTGTGGCATTAAAGGTGCGGAAAAGGTTTAAAAAATAGTTACCCGTAATCTCCTCTAGTTTCTTGAAGGCACTCAGCTGCTCCAAAGTCAGACCTGATGAGTTGGTGACAGGATCCCTGCACATCACAAGATTTAAGCACAGCTTTAAAAAAGTAGGGTGATTAATGGTCTTCCAGTAGGATCTTGTGTTGGGACTGCAAAGATTCAGATATGTTCCACTGGAGCCACTTACATTAAGACACTACATTCTCTTGGCCTGCCCCAACAGGCTCAGTGACAAAAACCTTAACTATAAAAGTCTCTATACATGATAAAATCTCCAGTGATGCAGGTTATTTTTTCCATTTCACAACAAGAAGAAAACCCTACACGTTCATTGTGAACAGCTTATCAAGATTTAGCATCTCAGCTTTGGAAGATGTCACATTTGCAGATGTATTAAATGTCCACAGAGCACATGTGCCGACTAGTTCAACATGGACTGCTGAGTATTAGTGCATATCTTTAAGCCTTCACTGTGCAGTCATTTAAATTAGTTTCCACTTAACTTGGATCTGGGTTAGAAGCTCTATTACAGGGTTTGGCTTTGGGTGGCAGCTTTTTGCTCAACTTACACAAACAATTGTACGCAAATGTTGCTGCAAACTCAAATATTTGAAGTGCTGTATGGGAGGGCTCTGTTACAGATTAAATTCTGACTTCATATTGTGAGTTCAAATTGTTATAAAGAGATGTAAGGTGCCTCCTACCTTGCAAAGCTCTCAGGAAGGAAGGCCAGGCTGCCAAAAATCTTTGTACACTTGTTGAATTGTTCCACATTTGAGGATGTTACCATGGTGACGCCATGGTTGTCCATGACACCTAAGTTGTCCATGCCCAGGCCATAGCACACTGCAAGACAAACCCAAAAAAGGATCACATGACTGAAGTCATCTTACTTTACCAAATGTTATTCCCAACTTGAGTAACAACAACAAGCTGCTGCAGAAACAGGTTGGTTCACTTCGCTGTCAGCACACAGAACATCAGGCTGAGAGTACGTGCAGTCGTCACCATTTGTGCCGTAACAGCATGGTTGTTGCAGAATTACTTCAATAACTTCAACACAGGCCCCCACCTTTGGGACAGTCTCCTTCACACTTTTCACATTTCTGCGTCTCAACTCCGTCAGGCTGGGTGATGATTACTTCCTGGTTGGCTAGGGGACAAACCAAAGTACAGGCCACTTCCATAGCCAGGTAGTTATCTACAGAAAGGAGGACAGAGTGTTCAAAGGGCGACACTGATATACTGGCATCGGCCGCACACTGCAACATTGTTTTCTTTTAGTCCTCACATGGACACGTCTTCACACAGGTGGCTCCAAAGTTGAACTTTTTGTTTGGGTTGGGTTTTGTCTGAAAGGTGACTGGGTCATAGATGGCGGGTGGAGGACAGTTCTCCTTACAGACACCACTGTCATTGAAGTGACGACACGCCTGGAGATAAGAGGAAGGAGGAAACATGTTACTCTGGAAAGGCCTGTGTGTAATCACAATGAGATTATATTGTTGATAAAAAATAAAGGTCTGATAAAGGTGTTTGTCTCTTACCAGGCAGTCTGAGTCTTTGGGTCCTGTGCATCCAGCAGCACACTGCATGTGACAGCAGTCGTTGGGCAGAGGACCTTTACATCGCTGACAGCCGGACGCACATTTAATTCGGGTCACTTGGCAAAAAAAAAAAAAACTTTTTCAGCTACCTGTGCTTTTACCAAACAATATCTGTGCACATGATTTTTACTCACAGGTTTGGCAGTCCTGTGCAGTTTCTCCCCAGCAGCTTTTCCCACAGGCAGAGGAACAACTTGGACCTGCATCAAAGGAAACCAAACAATGACATCCACTAAAAAAAAAGCTGAGCACTAAGCCCACAATTTAACAAATGGGAAACAGATTCTACACATAAGTTAGTAGGTCTAAAACCACTCATTTTATCATCATCTTTTTTTCATATTTTAAAATCAAACTGTTGCTCACAATTACGGGCCCGAGCCTGTAGTCTGTGCAGCTTGGCATGGATGTTCTGATCGTCCAAAGTGTCCCTCCAAATGATGTTCTGGGGATCTGGGAAGCACAGCTGAGGGTTCCCCCAAAAATACACGGCACCCAGCAAGATCTCTGCAAAAAAAAGGAAACAATGCATAACAAATCTCAGTCAGATTGTACCAGCCAAAAACCCTAAGCTTTGCTACACCGTTATCTGACCTGTGAGGCTGCGAAGCCGGAGCGTCCTGAGCCCCTGGTTAGCCAGGGTGTTGTCCAGTACAGCCAGAGAGTAGCTGGAGTTGTACAGCTGACTGCCTCTTATGATCCGAAGGTTATCCAGAGGCACCAGGCTCACTGAAACGTGGGCAACAAGCACATAACCCTGCACCTCCACAATCTCCTGAAGAGCCAAAAACAGAAAAAAATATTAATGCTTCTTTCATGTCCTTTGAGTTTAAACTTGAGTTTAAACCTGTAGAACATTTCTAAAACTTTCTTAAGCCACTATGATCACAAGAAGTAGACAGACAGCCCCAAAATATACCTGTAGGAAGGAGAGGTCGGGGTTTCCATGGAGATGTGTAATCTCCAGGTTGCCGTGGACAACCTGGCAGCCGGTGTAAAGCAGCCTAAGGGTCTCATAGTGGTTTTCCATGCTGGAGGGTAGGGCCAGCTTCATGTCCGTACCCAGGCAGACTGCAACATAATAGACAATGTCTAAGCTGAAACAATTGCTTTATTAAAAAGCTTTGTCATTTGTCCAAATAACGATGAAGGTGAGAATTTGATCTGCACATATTTTGACTGTGTATCAGCCTCAAATGGTTCCTCTAAAAATACAAACCCTCATGCAGTGCCTCTGTCTGTGTCTATAGGATATATTTTCCACTGGCAGCAGAGAGCACAGATTCCCCACAGTGGGTCACACACTGCATTACATTCAGGGTCACACAGCTTTACAATCCACGGAGGCTTTTGCAGACGCATAGCTCCCATGCCTTAGCAGGCAGTCACACAGTGGACAGCCCCCTCCTCCCTGAAGGTTATAAATGACTTCCTCTGGCTTCCTTCCAACAGCCCTCCAATAGTCAACCCACTTTTCTTGATTGAAGCCCCTGACCCGCACCCCAGCGCTATCTCTGTCTCCCCTTTTGGAAATGGTGGCTGACACATCAAGAGGAAGTCCTGGCAAGCTAGAGAGGGTGATTTTCATTAACATGCTCAAGACTAACAAAGTCAGGAAATCTGTTGTTTCATCTGCCACGTGTAAAACGCCCCGCCGAGCACAAAGGTGACCCATATAAGAGCTCCTGCTGCTCAGCTGTAGAGATATGAGTGATAAAGCATAAATAAAGTCCACATTCAAATCTGACAGCTAGCTACTGCAGCAAATGGTTCTGTGATTAACAGTAAGGCTACCAAAAATACACACCCAGTCCTCACAGCTTGTGTCAAATAGCAAATCAAATGACTAATCCCTTCAATGAAGTCCTCATGGAAACGGTTTTACATGCCAGGCAAAGATGAGACTTTTAATAACACAGAATATCTAAACAAAGACACACACACACACACAGCTCCTGCTCTGGGGATTAAGTAAATGTGCCGTAACAGAGAGCATAACAGAGCAGATTTTCCATTTCTAAAACAGTGTGTGTTGAGCTAGTTCTCAGCTTCCTTTCCTTTTATTCTCTCATTGTTTGCTCTCCAAAAGTCTCTCAGCAACGTCACAGTGTGTGTGTGTGTGTGTGTGTGTGTGTGTGTGTGTGTGTGTGTGTGTGTGTGTGTGTGTGTGTGTGTGTGTGTGTGTGTGTGTGTGTGTGTGTGTGTGTGTGTGT
>JAVQJX010041300.1:0-10214 GCA_036025115.1 Ambassis agassizii
GGATATACATAGTGTTTCATTGAAACAAGAGTGTAACACTTGACAGGTAATGCCCTCTCTGCTCCTGAGGTTAAGAGATGGATGACATTCTCTTCAAACCGTGAAGTTTGAAAGGAAACATTGTCCTGATCCGGGTTATAAGTCAGGGGCCAAAATGTAGCGGGGGGGGGGGGGGGGGGATAAAAGCTGCTGCCCAATGGGTGGCGTTCACACGTAACAGTTTTCTGTACAGAATCTACACTCGGTCTTAACGGAAATGAACAGCTGAAGCTCTGCAGCATCAGAGCTAATTCAGTATCACAAATTCACTGTCATCTTGGGGTTGATTTAGGTTTACAGCTCAGTGATGCATTACTGTTAAAAAACACAAAACAAAGCGTATATATACAGTTCAACTCAATAGATATATATATACATATATATACATACAATATTATATAAATATAGTAAAATAGATTAAATTACATTGATTTCACGGTCTTCCATAAATAGATGTTGGACAATAACTGGTGATGTATTAGTGTTGGAAGCACAGTGCACCGTCTGATGACAGGCTGGCGTCTCGACAGAGAACGGGTCCCTGTCGAGCTCTCGTGTTCTTCATCGTGAAACATTTCAAAAGCACAAAAACTGCGCGACCATACGTAAAAACACCTTCACGTGACGCACTCTTTAGCTGTGTCTGTTGTCGTTTGGTGTATAAGAGCGCACCTGACTTCTATTTTTTTTTTTTTTGCAAGTTTAACAGGTTCATTACAACCACTGTATGTGGTCAAATTCAAAGTATTCTCCCATAAAGAAAAAAATTTACGTTTTCCTCCTTTGTCCCACAAAAGAGAAGGGAGGGAGGCGGAACCGGGGGAGGCTTGTCGGCCTTCTCCTGCAGTAGTGTCGTCACTACACGCGCTATACCAACAAGATCTTCAGCAGGTTATAAAGAGTAAATACAGTTTCAGAAGAGTTCTCGTGTGAGATACTCTGCAGCTCCCAGTGTCGGGTATGAAAAGGCAGGTTCTGTTCAGTGATTTTACAAGGAAAGCTGACACTACGAACAAGGCCACAGAGCCTTGGTACCAATACTGAATAGGCGCTGTTGTAGGCCTGGCCTGTGAAAACTGACCACTGTGCTGAACTGTAAGTGCTTCTCAATATACAAAGATGCTCTACAAATACAATTTTAGCAAAAAAAAAAAAAAAAATGGAAGGAACTTAATCGTCCTTGAGTAAGAGTCTGTTGCCTCTTGTCAGTCTTCAGGAGATTCTTCATACATTAGTCAGCAGCTGTTGTTACTGAGCTCAGAGGTCACAGCCACACACACTGTACCTGAGCGTTAGCTGTGTATATCTCTGGTAATGAGGCACCTTCAGATTTTTGTTTTCAGCTGTACCATAAACAAACAAAAACAACAACAAAAAAAACATTAAGAGAGTAAAAACAAGCAAAAAAAAAACAAACAAACGACAAAAACGTTACGATAAAAAGAGAAAAAACAAGAAAAAACACCATCTTTGTGGTCTATAACAGCATACTGTACAAAGTTCGAATACATTCTCTTGGAATGGCATGGTCTGTCGCTCAGGAAGTCAAAGCCGAGCATCCAGTGAGTTCTTGTGTTTGTTTACAAATAGGTTTTGATCTTAGTTGCTCATTCACAGCAGTCCAGCGCTGAGAGCAGCAGGACACAGCCGGAGACGTGGAGGCTTTAGTGGCCGTCAGCCTTTACGTCCTCGCTGGGTAAAGTGTTGTGGATCCAATCCAGGATAATGAGGCTCATGCTGCCAATCATGACTATGAAACCAAGGATCAGGAAAGCAGTGGCCTGGAGAGGAAAGGAGTTTTCACGTTTTAGTGACGTGTTGGCTTAGCTTAGCATCAGAAATGCCTAGAGCACAAAAGACTAGTAGACTATGCTAGGCTAACCAGCTAATGGCTAGAAAGTAAATAAGTGCTTACCCCGATCTTTTGCACAGATTTCATGGACTCCTTCTTGACCAGTTTGATGTAGAAAGCTGATGGCAGGATAAAGATGAGCATGGCAGCAGCAGAAGCACCTGAGGCAAGAGAGACACGTAGCATTTTAGTCACAATTTTCCTTTGGTAATGCATCCTCACACACACACACACACACACACTCACCGATGAATCCAAAGATGTCCCTGATGGAGGGGGCTAAGATCACCAGGGCGTTGGTGCCAGCCAGCAGAAACACAGTGATGCAGATGTGGCGGATCCAGCTGAACCCCTTAGAGGCGCACAGGATGTGGTTCAAGGAGGTACGAATCTGCACAGGGACAGAAAAGAAGAGAGGTCAATCGTATCATGATCTGTCATTTCTAATAGTGACGTTAATTTCTCTCGGGGACACTTACAGGGAAGAGCACCACGGGGACGGTGAGGGTGACGGCGGTCAGCACAGCCAGACGGACGATCAGCAGGAGCACGTCGAACTTATAGACCTTGGAGTAGGTGTGCAGCAGCTCGGCTCCCACGCGGTCTGAGAGGGAAGACAACACAGGTGAACACATGTTGTATAAGGAAAAGCTTCAAGGTCAAATGGGGTTTGTTTTTGGCAGGTATTGGCAGCAATGTTGAAGATTATACCTGCTAAACATCTGTATGGAAGGATCGCTACAGTGAGCATGTTAGCATGCTAAATGAGGGGCTGCTTATGGTTCATGGTATGGTAGTATAGTGATGCGAAGGCCCCATACCTTCTTTTTAAGGCTTGTTTAAAACTAGTTAGATTGCATAGATCGTTTCACCAAAGCCGGATTTGCCGGTTGTGACATGACAGAGGAAGTCTTTGCCTGCTGTCATTTCTTGTTGTATAACCAGTGAAAGGTTCCAGGAACATTTCTGTGCTTCTCTCAGATGTGCCTGCCATGTCAAACAGGAACACAAACACACTGATCAGCTGCATCGGGTGTGTTTTTTCACAGTCTTACATAACGCAATATGCACTATTTATTTTAGTCTTGGCGGCTAGCTTGACCTTGGGACAATCGATCCTTATTGACGTTTCATTTTTGGGACGACGGCCGCGTGTAACCTCACACTGCTTGTTGGTTGTAGCTATTATCTAACAGTCGCCCGTTCCGACACACATTAAAAGACTCACCATTGAAAGTCAGGTACCCAAAGAGAGCAGCCAGCAGGTACATGATGAACATGGCCAGGAAGGACACGTTGGCAACACCCTGCATCTTTTTGCGGGAACGGCTGTTTGAAAAGAGACGTTTTTATTTAGACACCAGATCCCAAGTGAATACAAACTGTAAATAGGAAGACAGCTGTGCACTCACTCTTTGAGCTCCTCATACATGGGCAGGATGGCGGGGTGGCACACAAAGGCAAAGGTCAGGATGGGAACAGCGTAGACAGTCTTAGAAAAGAAGAGCAAAACATTAGAAACAAGTTCAACAGTTTTATTTCAGCGCAGCTTTGCAGACGATTCCATCCTTTACCTGTGAGTTGAAGACAAAGTATTTTGGCTTGCAGGCGTCCTCGTAGTCCACTGCAGAGGAGCTGTTGTTTACGGTGCTGTTTAGCAGTTTGGTCAAGGTGTCATTCATAACATCTTCCTCTAAATGCAGAGGGCAAGGGATCTGGAACTTCTTAATGATCACCTGAAGAGAATGTAACAACAATGTAAACATGGGCTAGTGGGTGAGGGCATTGATGGAAAAACTCTCTAAGAATCAAGTGGTACAACAAGTAAGGCGATTCAAACAGGAAACAATGTAGTGTGTGAAGAACGAGGAAGTGCATGTTATACTCACCACAATCAGGAAGAACACCATGCACAGCAAGGACAGACCACTGGTGTAACCAAGGTAACCTGAGGAGGGGGGGCGGGGGGGAAGCAAACACAAACATGAGCTATTTTTATGGGCTTTTTCCACATCAGCTGTGAACATTTTCACGCTCAAAGTGACTTCTAACCAAACCCTATTTAGAAACGTGTTACGACACGAACTGCTTACCCAAATTCCTGAGCAGCGAGAGGGGCAGGATAATGACGAGTGTCACCAGCAGCACCAGGTAGTCTCCGTTGGTGTACCATTCTCTGAAACACAAGACGTCCGTATTACAACATAACGTAACGCATCGTGATCGTCGTTGAGTTTCGCTGTGCGCTTTTACAACCACCCACACCAAATGAATTCAAATGTCGGGTAATGTTTATATGCTGTTTGAGCGTACATAACTCTAGAGCGTAGCTTTTGATCACTTACTCCAAAATAAACTGAAGAATAAAGCGTGAACTTAAGAGTGCAGAAAACATCCCATTAAATGCAGTTTTCTGCTGCAGCTCTCAGGCCTGATCAAACCTCTCCGCTGTTGATCTGACACATCACGTCAAGCCGGCGCTTCATCACATCGCATCTCCTCTCCGGCTGACACAGACTGGAGTATGCAAGTATGACTGCATTGCTTACAGAAATAGATGTAACAAAGCAGCACTGAGGAGCTGAACTGCATCAATTTTTTAAACTTGAAGCGAGGTCGGGGTGAGCTCATCCCCTGCGCTCCGTCTCGATGCGGCACCGGCTGCATCTTCTAAAAGGGCTCTTTGAAGGGGGCTGAGCACTGTCAGTCCCTTTAAAAACACCCCTCCTACACACACACCCTCCTTCTCTACCCCGCTCAGACGGACAAAGACGCGGCTTTACCTTCGTCTGTGCTCGGCACTTGAAAAACAACTGGCAGCCATTTTACTTGCGGTGCCACTTCACCTCGAGTGCTTCTTATTCTGCACCTCGCTAAACAGAACACATAGTTCTGGCGGAGTGTGCAAACACCTGTTTTAGCATGTGTAAACCTGCCTATTGACATTTGGTTCATAGTGATGGCTGCTTGTCAAATGGCCTGATATCACTAGCAAAATCTAATCAGTTGTTCCTTGGGCTTAGGCCCGTACTGCTGATCACCGCCCACTTCAGGGAAATTGTCTCATATTTGCTTGTGGGCTCAGAAGTAGCAAAGCAGGTTTAGAATTTGTTGTTTAATTTATATTTTTTTTCTAAACATCTAAACAGCACCACCATAAAGCTCTCTCAATGATTCAATGTTTGATCACTGGCGATACTGTTGTGCACACTGTTTTATAAGATACCCTTTATTTACACCATGTTTAAGTCAGATCAGATACACATTTGGCTAATAAATAATCAAATAATTTACTCACCCATTGGTGGTTCCCATGAAAGCTTCAATGACGATGGGCAGCTCGTACTTTACGATGAAGAGGTAGCTTGACATGGCTGTTATGATAAAGACAACTGCAGTCAGAACATTGAAGAAATATGTGGCAAAGTACTGCAATACTCCACAGGGAAATAAAAATGATGTGGAAAAAAGTCTCTCACCTCCGATGTTCTGCATGGTGATGGAGCAGGTGGCTGCCAGTTTCCCCGGAATCCCGAAGGCTTTGTAGCCCAGCTGCTCATAAACCAATGCACCTTGGAGGAGAAAAGGTGCACATTTAGACAAGACATACACATGCAAAATGATATGTCTGGATGTGTGACAGTCTGATACACTCACCCCCTTCATTAGCCGTCTTTAGTAGCAAGTGGACAGAATACAGAGAGAAGATGGCAACAGCCACAAGCAGAATCCTGTAAACAGACAAAGAACTGTGTGTTACTGATCAATATCAAAGTGCTGAACATGGGACACTTAATGACAACCGTAAACAGAGACTCTGAGGATGTCTTACATCCACTGACTCTGTGTCTTTTGGAGGAATTTGCCAGATGATTTCTGTTCCCTTCAGAGCCAGCAGTTTTTAGTTTTGTGTTTGAGTCTGCAGATTTGTGTTGGGAAAACCATTCAACCTTTGCAAAAACCTGCGTTTTCTAACATTTTGCCGCCTTCATCAGCAAAGACCTTGAAGGCAGCAACTGTGTGCAGGTTCTTTGAGTCACAAGCAGCATCAGCAGGGTTGCAGAGGACGAAAGGTTTCCCTGTACGGGATCTTCTTAGCGCCCGCTGGATGCTGCAGAGGCAGCACTGTGTGCTCTCGGGGATATTAATAGTCCAGGTGAAAATTAATCTACAGGCTATTTGAGACTGGAGCTAAGACTCAATGTTTCATTCCAGCATGTGACTATCCAGTGTCTCTGCTGGGCACTCCTCTGCCTGCCTGTGACATTCTAAGTCTTTCATATGCGTACACTTTGTGTCTCATCCAGTCCATGTTTGGATGATCTTTTTTTTTTTTGTTTTGTTAGCAGATCATGAGTTATCTCCTAATAATCAGTGATAAAGAGCCGCTTAGACATTCCGGCCTACGTCAGTAGCATTGTAGCTGTTAGGTTTTTTATAATCCTGTATTTCCTGCAGATGCTGGACTCGGATTGGCCAGCTGCCGGCTGACATAGAGCCACGCAACACTCCATTCATGATCTCCTGCATTATCTCCGTATTTACGTAACACACGCAGCAGGATTAGCTCCTGCTAAGCTGCTTCTCCGGCCACTCCCTGTGTGTGTAAAGTGACATGCCACCCGCTGTTTAGTGGCAGCCAAAGAATCCCGGCGCTTACTATGAGCGCATATTCACATTGTGATGTAGGAAATGATTTTTAGATTTTTCTGAGGGGTTTCCTGAGTCTCTGATTGAGGATCAGTCCCACCAGACTCTGTCCCCTTTGGAGTCTTAAGATACTGTGTCTCATATATATGTGTGTGTGTGTAAAAACAAATGAATTCGATAGAGCAGAAAATTTGATGCACATTACAACCAACAGGGGGCACATCTAAAGGAAAAAAGACAGCACTGTGCAAAAGATCAAGTTTTGACTCTGCTTCTCTATCTCAGGGTTCACACACACACACACACACACACACACACACTGCTGGCAGGAAAACGTATGACCCGTAACCTTGATATAACAGACACAACCACACCTGCTCGTTCCCATCTTGGCTAAAGTTTGGCTAATAAAAAGCAAAACACAGATAAACGCTTACACAAAAAGGGCAATTCCAGTGTTTGCCATGGCGAAGGACAGACCCAGGATGCCACTGCCCATGATGGCGTTCCCAAGGTTGAACACTGACATCCCAAAGGAGGCATTCCCCTGGTGCTGTGGAGAAAACTCACAGTGAGGCGATGTTCATGTAACACAGGTGGATGTGTCAGAGGATGAGAGAGGCTCTTACATATTCAGTCTCATACTTCTTCTTGCTGGTGTTATGGTCAGGGAGGAAGTTCTGACTCTCCGCCTCATCAGGACTTTAAATATAAAGAGAAACATTAATGTGATGCACGTCTTTTGTGTGATGAGACGTGTTTTATAATGGTCTTCACCTGTATGGGGTCTTCTTCATTGGGTATGGGTATTCACTGCTGCTGTTGTCTTCTTCTTGAGCAGTGCCGTTGAAATACTTCATCTCAGCGATCTGTGACATACTGTTAAAAAATAAAGATCAGATAAATGTTTTGTGACATATTTTCTTTTCTTTTTTTTCTCCCTCCTGCGTCACGTTCAGTTGCCTCTTTATTTCTAGCGATGCGCGATCACGCACCCCTTTAGAATAATCAATATTATATTGAGGCTTGCGCACCGCGGCACTCCTCATGAATATCATGTGACTAAAGCGGGAGGGGGAGGAGGTAGCGGGGGGTGACGCACCGACAGTGGAAAAATACCAGACCGGCATCCGCGTCCACCCGACATCTCCTCAACTCTGATATGGATGCTGAATTAAAAAAAAAAAAAAAAAAGAGGCGCAGACAGTGCGCACATTTTCCTCACAAATCACCCCAAAGTGTCATTAGAACAGGGTGTGTCAGCGGATTTGTAACACATTTTTTAAAAACTTGTAATTAATCACTATCATAAAAAATAAATGGCATTATACATCAAAGCATGATTTTGGTCTAAATGTGCCAACCTGACATGCTGAAATCATTTTCTTGGAGAGTTTTTACGCACATGTAGAGCGCACAAGCAAAGAACGCCGGGTCCATTTAATGGAATTATTTCCATGGCGGTGGAAACAATGGCACGTGTTGTCCGTTTATGGGCATGGCCCGCTCGCGTTTTTTTCTTCCTTTTTTTGCGCAGCTCTGATTCTTACCCGGCTTTGAGTCTTTTTATATTACACTCATAACACTGTTCAACACGTTTCCATTCTTTCTTTTTTTATGATCTCTGATGCATGACAACCTTGTGCCACCTCCAGACACGAGTCCAGCACTGCAGCATCACTCTCACATTATTTATTTCTTTGGACCAGGGCTGACCCGGTAAGAAAGAACAGACTTCTGTCTGTTTAAATAAAATAAAATACCCTCCTACAGTGTCAGGAAGACACTGGAATGTAAACTAATCAGAGCCAGCAACACAACTATTTAATTGAATTTGACCAGGAAGCATATATAAACACACACACATATATAAACCATACAAACACGTTTAACCTTAATAATGTGTAATAATCTGATCTTAATAATAATCAAAGTCGTGCCGCCAAAGGCCACATCCGGTAACATGACAGACAGCAACAAAATGATGACATGCCGGTACTCTTACCTTTTGAAGATGTGGCAGTCTGCCTGTAAAATCCTTTCAGGAAAGAAAAAAAAATCAAACTGTCCGGACGATTTCTTCACAAAAATCAGTCGATCCTTTACAAGATATCTGTTGAAAACGAACAAATATGAATGAATGGTTTGGCCAATTAGGAGACAGGATCTGAATCGAAACGCACACCGAAAAAGGTTCAAGTATGGTAACACAAAAATAGACTTGGAACAAACCGACTGACGCGTAAAAGCAAAAAAAAAAGAATTTTGATTAATTTACTAATTAAACCAAATTCCCAGAGATACGGTGCGCACGGAGAGAAGACCCTGATCTACTGGAGGCGGGGTGGGGACTCAGTCTTTATAGATGAGCGTTGCATCAGCCCGGAATCTGAAAGGAGGAGGGGGAAGGGAGGGAGGCTGGGTGGAGACTCTTTTACGCGCAGTGACGTGGTTTTGTATACAAACACACTCTGACCTACTGTCCCTCGGAATCACAAAGAAGTACACTGCTACATTTTTAAAGAGTGGCTTTCAAAGGAAAACAACCAGTTATCCTGATTATGACATTTATTCAAATAAAATCATACATTATAGTGTTTTCTGACAGAGACACACAAGTTGTTAGACCAACAAAGCTGTACGCTGCACATGCACATATTCCTGTTCTAAAATAGTAACGTGGTGTGTATAACCTCCGAGGTGGTGTTTGGTTGTTGATGTTACATAGCCTAGATACAAATAAATAAAAAAAAATAGGGCCTAATTTTGCAGCTGCAGTGTTTGTGGGTCTTTTATGGATCTTCTGTGTAACAAAAACAAATAACACGTTACTCCTAGAAACACATAGCAAGAGGGGAGGAGATGTAACTTAGTGCAAATTATATTTTGTCGGACTGATATGTGTTGGAATTTTAGCTAACTTGCTACAAAGCTACAAAACAGTGCTTTTATACAAATGCAGTCCTGTACTCTTTATTATACTCACAGTAGTTTATTCAGTCATTGTGTCAATTACATTGGACTAACCAGGAGTCTCCAGCTAACATTTGCATTCGGCCCTGGAATGCTGCTTGGTGATTTCAGACAAATGGTTCACGTTTTCACTGTGAGATGTGTGCCTTCTATGGAGCCTAACCACAGCCTCAGTCTGGATGTCACTGCTAGTGTCTATTTGTTTTATTTATGATAGCACTGCTCTCTATTTGAAGCAGAGTCAGGTACTTGAGGCTTTTTGATGGTGACGTGCACTCAGAGTGGCCTGGACGTGTGTCAGTCCAGATCAGTGTGTGAGAGGAGCTTCAAAGCAGACCTCCCTCTCAGAAGGAGAACAGCAGCATGTGACAGCGGTCATCCTGATCCTCACTCTCACTGCTGGCTCCTGTGGCCGGGTCAGGTGTGTGTATGTATGTGTGTATGTGGGATTGAAGTCTTCCACAGCTCTTGTTTCCAGTTTCATTATTAATGCTGAGGTGACTGAGAACGGGACAGACTGTTAGCTGTTTATGACTCACCTTTGACTTCAAAGATTTAAAAAAAAAATTGTTTCTGATGCAACCACTGGGACTATGACACTGTCTTACTGCTACCATTGTATACTAACACTTCTGACAATGATTACTGCAGATTTACTACTTTATACTACAACCTCACTTTGCACACTTACTACTACTAA
>JAVQJX010041318.1:0-13221 GCA_036025115.1 Ambassis agassizii
ATTTGAAAGCCTGATTCAAACAAATAAAGTCAATTAAGCTAAAATCCCTGTTAGCAGATCTGTTTGTTAGTGCCTGAAAAAAAGAAAAAAGTAATGGTGCCACACTAAACAAATATTGGTCTCCTGGGCAAAAACTTGGCAATGACTCTATTCTTTCATATGTTAGGATGTGAACGTTAGATGTGGCAATGAGACTACGGTGTTTGTGCTGACACTGGTTCTGGTCATTGAGAAAGTGCTATAAAGGATGAAACAAATATTAATAAAATGTATACGTATCCCATCAATCTATGGACATATTAAGTATGTATCTAGCTTGTGCTCATGCTAACATTAGCTAATTAAAATTGAATGCACACAGCTGAAGCAAACAGAAAGCATTACATTTGCATATATTGTGGTTATTAAAACATTGAACAAATGAGTAATGGCAAGTTTACAGTTATTAAATGTAATGGCAATTTATCTTAATAAGAGAATATACTCTGTTAGACTTGCAAAAAGCCTTTGTATTTAATCCACGCGGGACCACAGATGTCTCTGCACAGCTAACAACTAACATCAATACAGCCCTGCCCCCTAACATACTACTACAAATGAAAGGTCAAAGAATTTAAGAAAGATATTCATCATTGCTGTGATTAATATGGCCTAAGAGGCCACTGTGGGGCTGCGCAGCAGGAAGTCACAATAGACCTCACCACAAACATTCCTCCTCAGACATGCTCGCACCCTAAATATATACCACACCATCCCTGATACTGAGGAATGAGGACCAGCTCACACTCTTCCCATGCCCCCACACTGTCAGCTTCCTGTTTGTTTATCAAGCTTCATATTGCAGTACTCCCACAGTACAGTTCTCCTGCCCATCTATTCTTATTTGTGGCTTAATTGCTTTAAAAAATTCATTCCAATGATGCAACTTCTTCTGAATCAGTAAAAATTGCAGACATAGCAGCAGAGTTCTCTAAAGGCTTTGGTATGTTGTTGTTTATCGTCAGAAGCAGTTTCTCTCAGAGTCCAGAGTATTAACCTTAGCGAGGAAAGCAGTGACTCATCGGTCATTCAGAGCCTGAGAAAACACAGGAGGTACATTCTTCACTGTATCCTGAGCTCTGGACTGATATGGAGAGCAGTGGGGAATTCTGCTGTCTCACACCATATGATTCAACTATGTGAATCATAAGAATTTAGAGTCCTCAACTGTGAGCCTAATCACTGGGATTTACCATATATGTTCAGATCAGCCATTGATAAGCAAAACACAAAGGCAGTCCAGTGAACGCCCTGTGGCTGCAAAAGATTGAACCATCACCTCAGTCTGATCACATGGTTTGTTGTAATGCAGTTGTAATGCTTGGGTTACGAGTAGGTACATATGGGGTCAAAAGGTCATAATAAGATAAGGCAAGACTGTGAACACAAAAGTATAAATATATATATAAAAAAAATCAGTGGGAGCAGCAAAGGTATCAAAATATGGGAATCACACCTCCATGTTTCCTGTTAGTAAACTGAACAACTGTATAATATACAGTATATAATATATAAATTCCATATAATGCACTGTAAATAATTCAGAGTAAAATGAACAAGGCAAGACTTGCCAATGAGTTTATTTGACCTATAAAAGTTAATTAGCTGAATCTGAAACTCTCCATCTTGATTAAGATGTAAAAAAAAATGCTCATCATAAAATGAGACGGTCAACCTGCGTATCATCACTGCATCACAATTCGAAGTGTGTCTCTTGATTGATTGTCAGCATAGGGAAGTACGGTGGAAAACGTCTCTCTTAAAATTGGATTCGTTTTCAAACAATGGAATAACCATAAATGGATTTGTTTGTGACAAATGTGCACTATCGAATCCCAGGTTCTCGTGAAGACATTTTCACAAGCTGAGTGTTGGAGGTCCCCTTTAACATCAGCTGTTCAAAATGAACTGTATTGTGGGAGGTGGGAGTGTGCGGGGGCAGGGGCTATCTGAATCCACCTGCTTCCACCAGAGACAACAAAGAGAGCTTATTCTGGGGGGTGGAGGGACAGAGGGGACGGCTCAATCTAATTACAGACTCTGGGGAGATGACTTCATTGAGGTGACGCCCAAGCCCAGGGTGAGTGTTGCTCTGGGCCTCCCATCAGACAGTGTGGGCCTCCCCAATAGGGTCTGGCTGTACATTTATTTATAGGTTATGTTTTCAAATAAAGATTGTGTGTATTATGGAGAATGTACTGTCTCAACTAAAATAGACTGAACAGCAAGTTAAGCAGTCTCTTTGATGTCTTTTTAGATGGCTGTATTGTCTCAGTAATTGGTGCTGCCCTCAGTGCATTAGCCAATGGGTTTTGCTTTGTGGTTTGAACATCCATTTTCCTTGAGCTCTGGGGCTTCCAAGATGGGATACTGACAAGCTCTCCTCACACACTATCACACTCATAATGAAATTACAAGACTATGTATGTCGTTCTTCCTCTCATTCTCGGGACAATTAACCGCGTCTGACAGTACTCTAATGAGCCACAGAGCCAGAGCATTTGTCCTATCTGTAGTCGAGATCAGGTGCCATTAGCGACTGTGAGCACCCCCTTTCAATTTTCCCGATGAGTAAAGAGGCAGGAAATGTGATTACTGTTAGGACAATTGTTACAGCAAACAGGATGGAACTGGAAAAAAAAAGTAAAAGCATCTGCAAAAGTGTGTCTGTATGTAACCATGTGAAGATAATGACAGAACAGCAGGCAGATGCTAAACTGGCAGGATTAACTGCTTGTGTTTACATGTTAGACAGATAAACGGTTGGTCCCATTACACATTAGCAACAGCAGCCACTTAAGAGCTCTCTGCAACCACAGTGGGGTGCAGACCATGTGTCCTTCAAGCAACTCTTCAAGTCTGTTTTGTATCTGAGAAACATACTTCATACTAAAATATGGAAGTTAAATGTTTTTCAAACCACAACTACATAAAATACAAATGGTTTTTTTTCTGAAACAGTGAAACCATAACACTGTTTGAAAAGAAAAAAAATGTTTAAACAGTCTAACTTAATCGATCATCTCTTCAAACTAATAGCAAAGCTCTGTCATGAAGACATTGAGGCGCCATCTAGTGTCCTTAAACGTTATCACGCACAATCTTAGGAATTGTTTTTTTTTGTTAATTAAATGTTCATTCTGATACCAGGCAGAAGAAAATAGACGTAATGAATATAACAGTATTTTTTTTACAAAGGTAATGGAAAAGTTATTTAGAAATGATCCACTAATCAAATATGTAAGGGCTGACTGACACGTAGTTTTACCAAAACAAGGTGAAAAGATGCAGACACAGAGCTGGCCTGTGAAGCAATAATAAAGCAAACCGTTCCTGAACTGTTTGCTTTGTTATCTTGCCATGCCAAACACAATGGGAATTGTTCTCAACCTACATAATGCATAGTATGTTGTGAAAGCATTAGGCTATGTCATATAGTAACCACAGTTTCTTTTCGTTTACACAGTTAAATATTGTATTGTATCTTATTTACAATCTATTTACAGATTTGTTTACTTGTCTGTGTTAATATATGGCCTAGAAGCAAAAACTGAAATAGGGTAGTGTTAATTAATCTGAAATATTGCGGGGTATTTTTCTTATAATGAAATCCAAGCACAGTTTTCATTGAAGATTTAAATATAAAATATAATTTATTTATTTTTCATTCCGTCTTGAAATTACAGTCATCATGTAGCTCGTTAATAACGTGCCTTCGTTACTAAGATAAAACGCAGGATTTGCAGTGGAATTGGGATCAGGACTCACTCATTCATTGATTCATTGATGAGCACGGGGATTTTCATCAGGACGAGTTGGAGGTATACAGGGCGGGCTTTAGGACCCAGAAGGAAGCCAAATAAAAATCACATGATGGCGCTTTAGAAGAGAGACGGACGCTGACTGCAATGTTGCTATTACAATTAACAGACTAGTTAAACTGAGAGGGAGCACTGTAGTATTAAAATATATGCAGCTGTAGGAGAGTCGTGGTGATGTTTTAGGTTAGGGGTTGACAGGGAGGCAGCGGACATGGCTGCTGCTATCTTTCTCTTCTCTTCACTGATTCTTGCCTGTTCAGCTGTGAGTGGAAACTTGGTAAGAAGGAAGTTAACCAATTGTACAGTCAGCTGATCATTCATGGTGTCTGTGTCTTTAAAAGAACCATTTCATTAAATTATTAAATGTCTGTGTAACCATATTTCCACCTACAGACAGATGTTTTTACAACATCTGTCCAGACTGTGTTTTGTGGTCCCAGAAATGACAAAATAGACTACTTCCTTCCCAGAACTCTGGGGAAAGATCTTTCTCCATAGACTACAAAAACAACTGCTTTTTGAAAGATGGACAGCCTTTCCGCTACATCTCAGGCAGCATCCACTACTCCAGAATCCCACGCTACTACTGGAAAGACCGACTCATGAAGATGTACATGACAGGACTCAATGCTGTCCAAGTGTAAGCTTATCACACCACATGCGTAACAGTTGTGTCTTTGTGGCTTGTGTGTTTATCTTCACTCTCCTGGTACACAGGTATGTACCCTGGAACTTCCATGAACCTATTCAGGGCGTCCACAACTTCACAGGGGACAAAGATTTGGAGCATTTTTTGGATCTGGCCAACAAGACAGGTCTTCTAGTCATCCTGCGTCCTGGTCCATACATCTGTGCAGAATGGGAAATGGTGAGAAGTACCAATATGTTATAAATAATTTCCTATGTTCAACCTTATACTGTTCGGTCATTTCCGTTCATGCTACCTGCAGGGTGGGTTGCCAGCTTGGTTACTTCAGAAGCCAAACATCATTCTTCGCTCAGCAGACACAGGTAAAGCATGCGCCTATGCGTTTGATTTTTGAAAAGGTGGCAGGCCATTAACTTGTTTTCTTCTCTTCCAGACTATGTGCAGGCTGTCAGCAACTGGCTTGCAGTTCTCTTTCCCAAAGTGAAACCATGGCTCTATATCAATGGGGGCAACATCATCACAGTGCAGGTAGTATACTGAGCTTATAAGGTTTTTTTTTTATTATTGTGTTGTATTTTGTGGTTTTAATGACTCCGCTCGTCTACAGGTTGAGAATGAATATGGAAGCTATTTTGCTTGTGACTACAACTACATGCGCCACTTGCGAACTCTGTTCCGCTTCTTTCTGGGTGAAGACACCATCCTGTTCACCACAGATGGAAACACTGACAAAGAAATGACATGTGGGACTCTGGAAGGATTGTACGCCACTGTAGATTTTGGTACAGGTTGGTAAGAAATGATCACTATCTTCTTTTTAATTTGTGGGGAACGTTTTAAAGTCTGATATTCATCCGGTTTCAGACACCAACATCACTAAAGCCTTCAGCCGGCAAAGAAGATTTGAACCTCGAGGACCCCTGGTAAGTTACATATAAATTCAATTATTATTATCTTTGACATTCATTTTTGGAAAGTAAAATGGACCTAAATGATGTTACAGGTGAACTCAGAGTTCTACACAGGCTGGTTGGACCACTGGGGAGATCCGCACGCTGCGGTTGATCCTCAGAAGGTCAGCAGAGTTCTAAGAGAAATGCTAACCATGGAGGCCAACGTCAACATGTATGTCTCCCCAAACCCTCCAAACCCTACCACGCTTTGCCCACTCTCTATTCAAATTTGGTTAAACAAGTAGGATTGATTTTTCTTCAAACAATTTACATGTAAAGGCCAAAACCAACAAAGCGTTATGCATACCATTAGAGATAAGCTGACTTCCTTCTGCTTTGACAAAAACATATCTATCAGCTGAGATCTACAACTTCGACATGCAAATTCTATTTATAATCTTGTGGATTAAGTCACGTATCATCACATCACATATAGTAATGTCTGTACTGAAGGACATGCCTTTGAGTATAATTATTATATTCTTGATGTTTTAATGTGCACCACACATAAGATAGAACTGTCATTAAGTCATGGATAAATGTGTCAACTTTTATTATGAATAACAATTTGTCTACCTCTGGGTCTTCTCAGGTACATGTTTGAAGGAGGAACTAATTTTGGATACTGGAATGGTAAAAACATTTTTCTTTCTTTGTTAATATCATATCATAAATATCATATCTCTGTTTATATGACTCCACTAAAAGATAAAAGCTCAGCTGGCACTGCAGTGGCCTCCTGTTACCCTCTGCTGTTCTCACCAAGGTGCTGATCATGACACCAGATTCCGCTCGGTTGTGACGAGCTATGATTACGACGCCCCGCTGACTGAAGCAGGAGACCCCACAGAGAAGCTGCTGGCCATCAGAGATGTCATAACACTGGTATTAATGATTGAACAGCCACCCACTAAGGCTCAAGTCCTGATGATTTATTATGCTGTTTTTTATCAGTTTAGACAGGTTCCGTCTGGCCCAATGCCACCACCAACACCCAAGTTTGCTTATGGGTTTGTGACTCTCAAGAAGGTAATATAACTGAATTAATATATTCACGAGAAGCATGTTTTAACTCTAATGAGATGCATCCTCACAGGTTGGAAACATCAGCAGTCTTTTGAACACTATTTCACCTCTGGGGCCAGTGAAATCTGAGTATCCTCTGACATTTGAAGAGATGAAACAGGTATAGTGTCTGAGGGGCAACAACAGAAGGGAGACTCGCTTTGTATTGATAACAAACCTCTTTAAACATGGAGAACTTCTAGAGACTGTTGTGTCTGTAACCTGTTATGTCTATTGTGTTCAGTACTATGGATACATGCTGTATCGGACAACGCTGCCCCGGGACCTCTCAGAGCCCACGCCACTTATCTCTCCACTGAATGGAGTTCATGACCGTGCATATGTGTCCGTCAATGGGGTAAGGGCTTACAGTGAACTTTTGTTGTCTAGCCAATCAGAGTTACAGATTCACAGCTTAAGGCAGAGTTTGTTTGTTTATGTCACAAAGTGCAGTTTAAGGATCTAAGTTAAATATGTAGTTTTTAAAAAAAAATAAAAAAAAATAATACACATTCATAACTATGACGTTGGGTGTATGTTTGTGTGTATAAACAGGGTTTCCAGGGCCTGCTGGAGAGAGACACTGCACTAGTAATGAATGTTACTGGTCAGCAAGGGGACACAGTGGACATCCTGGTTGAGAACATGGGCAGGGTTAACTTTGGCAGCAAGATCAATGACTACAAGGCAAGACTACAATGCTAAATCACAAATAAATTATTTCTCAGTACAGTATGAAAAACTCACAATCACTTCTCATTTGATTTCCAGGGCCTGTTGAGCAACTTGATCCTAGGTAAAGACGTTCTCAAGGACTGGAAGATTTACCCTTTGGACATTGACGGAGCCATTGCTAGTGGATGGCCTCATTCAGACAGTAAAAAGTACATCCAGACACCTCATAGAGAACTTTCAGTTGGGCCCACTTTCTACATGGGAACCTTACAGCCCAATGGCCTGCAATGGGACAGCTTTCTTAAGCTTAATGAATGGACAAAGGTGACAGATTTTTTTGGGAACATTCTGGACACAGCTTTCTACAGTGGGGGTAAATGGTCATATCCTTTTGGTTGCTAACATTGTTTGTTTTTCATTTAGGGACAGGTTTGGATCAATGGTGTGAACTTAGGACGATACTGGCCAACCAGGGGTCCTCAGCAGACTCTGTATGTTCCTGGACCTCTGCTCAGCGCCAACCTGACAAACAACATCACAGTCCTTGAGCTGGAAAGGGCACCGGCACATTTACGGGTTCTCTTCATGGACCGACCTCAGCTCAACGTCACAGCTGCGAAGTCCTGACACAAACCACGGAAAGAAACTTCATCTTGATTTAAAATATCTGTTTAAGAAATCATCTGAAGGGTTCGCTAAAGCTGAGTAAATGTGCATCCTTTGTTTTCATATATTGTATGAAAGGAGTGGATATAGTTTACAGGACACAGTAAGTGCCTTCAGCTGGCCAGCAGGGGGCACATGCATATACACAGAATATTACCCCACTTCTTGCCTGATTTGATGTGAGTTTTAAAGCTAAATCTGTACTCCTGGTAATGTTACGGTGGCTACATTCATTCCTTTTATACAGTCTGTGCTTCCTCCGTATTATTTTCATTCTGAATTTGTCAGGAACACATATGTATCACGGTCTTTATCGGACACAAATCAGTATCAGCATAATCAAGTGATCAAATGACAATCTATAAATATTATTACAGTTTTATTGCTTATTATTTTACCTTTTTCATAATGGCACATACTGTAAATAAAACGTACAGTAATTTCTTTACATTTTGATACAGTATATGTAGTTTTCTAAAAGCCTTTGCCATAACTAATTGGAAATGTGTTTGTTGACAATTAAAGCCAAAGCCTTATTAGAGATAAGAAAATTGGCTTGTAGTTTGAATGAGGTAGCTTCCTTCCAAATAAATATTTTTCCATAGGAGGTGTCAGTTTTTACCAGGAGGAGCATTTGCTTTTCGATGAGCTTGAACACAACGAGGAGTGCAGAATGAATACTCCAGGTACTGAAACGGGATCTTCCCAAGGAGAGAGTCCCCACACAGCCAGCACCTCCTTGTGACGAAAACAAGCACATAGACAATCCATTACGCTTCTTAATTCACTAAAACACAGCCTTTACTAGAGCGAAAGAGTGGCTCTATGTGGACTTACTTGACATTAGTGATGCTGACTCCTGTTGCACCTACTTGCTCCGCTAACCTCCTCTCTGCTGCCAGGGCTCTCTACAATCAAACGGCAAAGAACAGACATTTCCAAAAATTCACTCCCATGAGCCAAGTGTGCAGTGGCACTGTTCACATACATGTTTACTGACCTTTTCACGATCAGTCAAAGATGCAAACCTCTTCTTTTCTTCTGCCTCTGCCTCTTGTTTCCTCTTTTCTTCTTTCTGTTCCTTTTCTCTCTGCTTTCTTTGTGCCTTTTGGCCCTTCTTCTTTTCCATCTTTTTAGACTCAATCTCTGCTGTTAACGGCCCAGGGACCTTGAGAGACACAGGTGATAATAATGAGTCCTACGCTTGCATTTAATGTATTGCACATAAAAAAAGCAAGACAGTTCAGTCATACCTGTGCCTTGACGTAGTCATATTTGTCAGGATTCTCACCCATGTATTTACGGAAGACATTCCTTGTGTCCTTGTCAGGGGACACGATGTATGGGGTCTGCCCTTTGTTATCCCTGTAAAGACAGAAGTAAGTCTTGGAAACATGTCCACTGTATGTGATGATCTGTGTTTTACCTGCTGGCTGGGTCTGCTCCTACATCCAGGAGCAGCCTGATGATGGCCTTCTGTGCAGCAGCTGCAGCTACATGCAGCAAAGTGAACCCTGATGAGTCTATGGGCTTATTAAGTAACAGCAGAGGACTCGAGACATCAGCGGGTTTGCTCGCCGTCTGTTCTCCGCTCTCTGCCGCTTCACTGGATGTTTGGAGGAGACCACATAAAGAATCCATATCACCGACTTTGCAGGCTGTGAAGAGTGCATCCCTGAGGCCATAATCGAGCGGCTCGTCCACGATTTCTAACAACAATCAGAAAGAAACGCCATTCACATATATGATGAGCAACGGAATAATTACAGATGGACACAAGCCCTTCCTCACCGTCCAGTTGCTTCTTATTCTGTGGTTTCCTCTTCTTCTTGTTCTTTGTCTTTGACTGCTTCTCTTGAGGGGTGTCGTCTGCCGGCACAGCTTCAGGCACCGTGTCTTCCGTATCGTCCATTTCTGCTTTATTTAATTCTGTCTCAGCTGGAAAAGGGATTTCAGAAATAAATAATCATAATAAATGTGTACTGACACACCGTGGCCAGACCTACCGTCACTTGGCAGCTTGGCCTCCTCCTTCTTTCTCCTCCTCCTCTTCTTGTGCTTGGAGGGATAGATTTCAGACTCCCTAAGGTCTAGGGTTCCTAATGTCAGCTCCACCATCTCAAGCTGGACCTCTCCATCTTCTTCATCTGAACTTTCATGGTTTTCTTCTGCCTCTTTCTGCTCTGTGTTCATTTGTGCTTTAGTCTTAACAGCCTTCTTCCACACCTTCTTAGATGGACTGAAAAGCGCAGACAGGTCTGTGTCTTTTTCTGCAGTAAGACATTATAACAACGATTACAACCTGGCTCACATCATGCTATATAACTCTAAAGTGTAGTTCTTACCATACGCATAAACAGTAGAAAGCATCTCATGAACCCTTTGTACCTCCCGAAACGTTGCCCTGCGTGTAGCAAAGGGGAGCGTGCGGACTCTGGGATCTTTTTTGTCCAGTGGGGCTGCGCGACCACCAAAAAAGATTGTCTTGTTGTAGGTTGGGGCTCGTACAAATATTGCAGAGGCCACTTTCAAATAATCGGCCCAGGTTACCAGGAGATCCTGAATGTCCTGCAAAAAGTTAAGCAACTCTTGAAAACCTATGTGAGTGAGGCACAAAAAGAATTCAGCCACACTCTCAAAAAGCAATCCACAACAAAAACCACAAATGTTTTCCATTTAAAAAGGCAGCACTCTGACTGCACGGCTCACAAAAGCACATTAGAATCTCTTGCAGAGGCATAAAAGCCTGTGCTTTGTTTGGTTTCACCCTGCACAGAGGACAGCATTGGTAAACTGAATGTAACCTTGCCTTGACCAGTGCTGCCTCATTGTATCGCCTCAGAGCAGCTCCCGCAGACTTCGGCGTGTGACTGCGGTTTTGAGAATCTCGGAGTCCTTGAGCCGTACCTCGCTTTGCTCGCACTGTGTATCTGTGAAATGTCTTGTGCTGAAGGACTTGCTTTCTGTAACACAAAAGGGGCCTTTAATTACATACTGTGCAAGTCATAACTAAATAAGTGACTATGTATCAGACAGAAATATCTCCTACTGCTGTAACATGCAGGACGTTGACTTGACTTGTGCCCCTCAGACACTATACCTGTTTCATCTCATCAAATGTCAGACTATTTTTATACTGCTACTGATTACTAAGGGGCCTGAATACTTCTTCCACCACAGAACAAAAAATATGTTGTGCTGGGTAGATGCTTACACACCTTTGCAGCCTGTCATCTTATTGCACCATAGCATGCAATCTTAGGAACAAATAACAAGCAAAAACTCGGCTTACCCTTCAAATACAGCACCAGCAAAATGTCCTCCACCTGTCATTAGAATGACCCACACAGTCTTTTTATTTACAGCCTTCAGGCAGGATTCTGCATCCAGCTCATCATCTGACTGAAATGGCAATAATATTAGATTTTACAAAAAAAAAAAAAAAAAACAGACTGCACACTTCTGTACCTGCTGTACCTTTCCCTGCAGTGCACAGCGGTAGGCTGACAGATACGCTCCTGCTGCGTTCTGGAAAACCACCTTGATGGAGAGCCGCCCATTAATTAAGCAGGTATCGCCTGAGCTTTCGTTATCTGTGCCAGTAACGTTACTGCTTGTTCCTCCCCCGTCGCTATCTGAATCTTCTTCATCGGAATCAGACTCTGAGCCAGAAATACTTGACAAGTCTCCTGTAAAAAGGCAAGAGAATATCCGTCAGCTGTTCAAACGGCACCTTTTTACTGTTAACTCTGGTCTTAGATGTGCGGCCGTCTTCACCAGCTCCAGTCTTTCTCTCAAACTCCTCTGCTGTGAGGGGAGCCAGTCCTGCCATCTTTTGTCTCAAGTTGAACCGATGCCAGTCAAGTTTGTAGTGCTCCCTCTGCAACACACAACACACATTCATAAACGGGCCTTCAACACAACGCCATGTCTGTTTTGAATGTAGAGTGTGTGGTCACCTGTTCCTCGCGGTTAATAAAGGGACATTTGCAAGCCGTGCAGACCATTTTGTCTGACACCTCTCTGAGCAGGCTGCACTCATCTTGTCCATCATCCTCTACACTTTTATCTTTCAGACCTGTAAGAGAGAATCATAATTATAAGCAGAAGCTGCCTTTATTTAGAACATAAAGCAACAGCTACAGTTCATACATACAAGGTAAATCTGGATCATTGTTTACAGTCTCCTTCAGAACTGGGTTCACTTCTTTCAGTCCAAAAGCTTCATCACTCGAGCACAAGTCAAAGATGGAGCGAAAGGCGGTAGAAGTTGTCATAGTGTGTTTATTTTTATCTCCCAACCTGTCAATAATGCAGACAAACATGCCATAACATACACTGGGTTGATGTTTGTTTTGAGATATTTATATGTAATGTTTGGTTTAGACGCATCAACAATAATTAAGCTATTAGTATGCTACATGACAACATGTTTCATGAGCTGTTAACAACACGTAGATCAGTTTTATACTGTTATCAGTGTTCTTTGAACGACACGTGTAGCGTAAACAGGCGGTAGCTACTCCCGAAAAAAAAACTCGTTTGTTTACTTTTTTGGCGGATCTTTTAAAATACAAAGAAAATATTTGTGACGATTCACGAAAGTATAAATATCACGTGTCTTACCTTAGATGGATGTTATAAAAAGCGACACTACAGAATTAGCGTTTGTTACTTCCCACGGAGAAACCACAGACCATATGCAACCGCCTGACATCTCTACGGAAGCCCAAGAACGTCAAAACAGTCAGCGAGTGGCGTTCAAAGACGGCAGGCAAAATAAAATATGCCAATCTTAGACCAACTTGAATTTAAAGCGCACTAGGGAAACAAAATTAAAAAAAAACAAGCCGCTAGATAAATAAATAAATAAATAAATAACATTGTGTGGGTGAATGTTGTTGTAGCTACACCGTGATGTACAATTGAATATGAGCAAAGCGGGAGATAGTTTTACTGCTTTTATTTATCAACAGGACACCTGCCTGGCTCCTCATCACATCTCCACTGGCTGGTATTGACCGGCTTTCTGGGACCAACCCAATGCTCAGAAAAAAGAGGTGTAGCCTATCAAAATGTGTGTCCAGCTCTGTGTGCGTTTGATACTTTTTGATATTGTTTTTGAAGTAGACTATTCCTGACAGACGACGAGACGGCGCGAGACCCCCGGGGCTCGCATTTTTACACACACACACACACACACACACACACACACACACACACACACACACACACACACACACACAGTCACCAGCAGAACAAGCAATCCCTACATAATCCATGTTTTATTCAACCATTAAAGACATGAAATCAGGCGTCTTTAAAACACACACACACACACACACACACACAC
>JAVQJX010041338.1:0-12848 GCA_036025115.1 Ambassis agassizii
GTAACCACTAAAAAATGGCATCCAACAAAGTTGTCTGTGAACTCAACAGCAGCTCTGAAAAACTATAAAAGAGCCTAAATTTAGCAAAAGATGTCATGAAAAGTTTGATGTGGTTCCTCGAACACTGCAGTTCCTAATAAAGCTTAAGTATGTATTGTTATTTAAATGAGGGTAATTAGTGGGAGTCACACTGAATGACAGTATAAACTGTGCATGAAAGTCGCTGACGAGGACGAATTGTGTGCCAGCTGTGTGGTCTCAAGCGAGCAATTTTTCACCCAGGCCCGTCTTTGTGTGTACTTTTCCATATTAAAGCTGCATTCATGTTCACCTAATAATATTGATTTCAATTATAACTCATGTAACATGTATAAAAGCCTCTAATTTACTTCATTGTTCTGTCTTCTTTTACCACTCATAATATATCACTGTGCAGCATGACTTCAGCATATACAACTGCTAAGTACTGAGCTCTGCTCTGCAGACTGACTAAAGCCTTGAATGTACAATAAACATTATGTTCTGACTCACATCAGATTCTGTGGTGTATCAGTCAAAGTGTTGAGAGTCACTTGGGTCAGAGAGGTGAGAGAGATAATAATAGATTATGATGTCTGGTTTTTGTGTTGTTGTAAAAGATTAATATGGGTTACAGGCCCTGCATGCATGCTATGACTCAGTAAATCAGTACAGGCAACAGTAAGCAGCCACAAGCTGCACTCGTCAATATTTAACATGGGCCGTGCTGTACTTTTGACTGGTGTACAAAGTTTTTTTTTTTTTTCTGTAGGATACACACAATACACGTTTTATCTCTTCAGCTGAAATATAATGCTGTGTAAGTTTTGCTGCTCTCACACGAAGCCTTCCTGACTGACTGTCTTTATTTTGGAAAGCCACAACCACCCATTGCTCAACATTCATCTTCACGCTGCGAGTATGGTACGTAAATATTAGTTCAAGAGTGGGTTTTTGCAGTTTTTAATTTTCATCCCTCTCCCTTTCATCGCCCTCCTTTTTATCCCTCCCACCACCCACCCCCACCCCCACCCCCGCCCACCCCCCCACACCGCCCCACAGGAGCATTGCCTCATGAATCTACCTGCGTTTTTGCAGGAGAAGCACTTTGAGAAGACATTCTGTACTGTTTCAAGCTCTCTCCCTCTCTCTCGTTCTCTCTTTTTGACACTGCAAAGATCCCAGGAGAAGAAATGGGCTGTCTGACCACTAACCCCCCTCCTACCCCCTTCATTTCCATCACTGCTTCCCAAAACATCCATGAAATGTGTCCAGCAGAAAGACTCCCTTTCACCCTAAGTCACCCGCTCCTCACATATCCCAGCGACCTGCCGAGTTTCACTCCTGAAAGGAAAACAAAAAGTGTACAGGCCAACACTTTTTCAGTTTTGAGGCTGTTCACATTCTGCACGTACACACAGCCACAGAGTGACCTCCCACAAGGTTCACTACCACCAGATACAGCCCAGCACTCAATGAAAAAAAAAAACCTTCTCCTCCATTAAGAGGTTTGTCACTGTTACATGACATACAGTGATGTAGGATTGTTTGGAAGCTGACTAATGCAGTTCTCCAGAAGTTCTCCTCTGTTATCCATTGGTATCATGTGCTGAAACACTGAAAAGGCTCCTCAACACCACTGACCACAGCTACACTCTCGGTCCAAAGTGCTGAAGACAAATAATATGACTGTTATTCAAACTGACCCAAAGCAGCAAACCATCAGAGCAGATCATTAATCATAAAAAAATGGAAGAAAGTAAGCCCAGTAAACAATTTTCTGTGAATAACAAGAGCCTGTGGGGGAAAAAGAAGCCATGCAAAGTAAGTACTGTATGAATCAGTGTTTCCCCTTCTCCTCTGTGTGACATTCCTTTGCAAACAAATAACAAACCTATCCTCACCTATTTTGAAGAGCATCTCATTTCTGCTTTAAAGACTGTCATCTTAAGCATATGTGTCCTCAAAAAGCATGAAAGAGTTTCATTCAATATCATTTTTCCAGAGTTTTTGTCATATGCTCAATTTGTCAGCTTCTGTGGAATTATATAGTTACAAACACCAAGCAGGATTTATAATTATGTTCCAGTTGACACTATACTGTAATCAATTCATGTCACCTTAGAGCTTGGTGTCCCGCTCCAGATCCAGTGTTTTAACACATTACCAACAGAGTTTCTGACCCTGCACTCTGTTTTGGAATACACCCTCCTGCAACCATCATAAAGATTTGTGCAGCAACCCTTTTCAATAAACAATTACCCAACTCATTATTATGGGGTGGGACGGCTAGTGCTTGCTGTTTGTGTCCGTGCTATGGGTTGTGTTTTGGAACTGTGGCATGGAGAAGACCTTTGATATAAAATAACACAATGTGCCGTTCCATTTGCCACATTTCTTTCCACATAACAAACAATTATTTTCAGGAAGCGCAGGAGGAAATGATCAGTGTCGCTCAGTATGAGAACATGGCTAGCATGTGGTTTTGTGTTTGTGGAAGGCAGTTCACATCACATGTCTGACACAGTCACTCATGTTTGAATGGTCAGTTTTGTTTGGTATGGAAACCCAGCTGCCCTGTCTCCTACGATTCACTTTAAAGGTTGCGGGAAACACCGTAAAGTGAAGGGAGTGGAACGAGACACTGTGGAGGAGAGTGCTGGAGAAGCTGGCACTTCTTCTCATGTAGGTTGCCGTCTTCCATCACTGAGACATGCTGATAAGGAGATATCAAGATTCCCAATTTTTCATTAACAGATGGGCTTTTTCATTTGTCAGCTTCTAAACAGCTGTACTTCCTTACTTTCTACTGAGAACAACAGGACTTGGCAAGATTTCACTTGAAGCAAACATAAAACTGCTTTTATTAGCCAAAGCTAGAAAGCAAATTAGATTACTGTACTATCTCTCCGACAAATATCTCATGATCTCACCTATCTCCTGATTATCAGTTCAGACTGAGTATCTGATTCGTCCCTGTAGGTCGTGCACCTTCAAGAAACCATCAATCTTGCACAGTGTCAGAGATAGCTCTGGTCTGACACTAACAAACCACTGGCACCAGTGTTGTGCAACCCAGACTGGGAAACTCTTCAAGAAGTACAGAGAAGTGTCTCTGAGAAGCAGACATATCTGATTTGTTTTGAAAAGGCAGAAAAAAAATCAGATTATTGCTGCGTGTATTTGTTTAAGTAACACAAGAACTTTGGAAATGTTTGACAGAGTGATATCCCATGCATGGAGCGGGAGAGAGACTCAAGGATAAATAGACGTTTGGCTATGCTCCTAAGATAAGTGCTACTTAAAACTATAGCTCTAAAAGTAATGACTGTGATGTATTTAGATTTTCATACAGAACAAATGAGATCAGGGGGAAATAATGCTGAGAACTAAACATTAGGTAATTGATGCAACACTGTCCATTTGACATACATGGCTTTCCTTAGGCTCTAACCAAAAGCCAAAAAGACACATGTAAGACACAACAGCCGGATTGTGTTGATAAAATATTGTATTAATTAGTGAGTTTTAGAAGTAGTGGGAGGCTGATTTTCGTACATTTGGACAGTTCCAGTCTAGCTGTGTTCCCTGTTTCCAGCATGTATGCTAATCAAAGCTAACCTCAACTAACTCTACACCACAAAGTGAATCAGCAAATTTCTCAAAATGTCAAATTTGATGTAATTGAACATATTCAAATGAAAAGTATTCCTCACCTCTTGCTGAACTTAGAATGACAGCATGATTGCGATAGGAAAAACACAACTGTAATAAGTAAGAATTACAGAGGGAAAAGCACAGTTTTGATGTGGACACCTTCATATTTCAGGCACGGCTCTCCACAAGATGTTGGAACCGGGCTGCTGATGTTGGGCAGGGAGATATGAAGCTCAGAGGTTTTGGAGGGGTTTGGAGCTCTGCACAGACAAGTCAAGTTCCTTAACATTAATCTGACTGTGAGTTATTTTAGGACTTACTTGATGCATTGTCATGTTGGTTAAGAAATACGGAAAGGCCTGCATCAAATGGTTGCCACAAACTTGGAAGTATTTTTGTCTAAAATCTCTGCTTTCCTCTAATGTGAGCTAAGATCAGAAACAAACATATTGTTGGCAATAATAACACAATAAATAGTTCATCTCCAACTGAACAGCCTGAGGCTTTGGTCTTCAACAATGGGCTTGGCTGTGTGCAGTTTCAAAATCCACATCCAACATGTAATACCTTCTAATCACTGGTAAGAACGAAAAAGCAACGTGGTCAGAAATAACAGACAGAACTGCCTTTAAATCATTCCTATTTTCACAGTGAACAATGGTGTGTAACAAGAGCGCGTAACAACCCATCATCATAATCGAAGCATTTTATGATGTCTGCATCACTGTTGTTGCTGCTGAGATTTCAAATAATATCACAACCAATACCGAGATAAAAGTTACCCATAATCCAACGTTTTGCAGAACCCACCCACTCCATCCCTCGCTTTCACGCCATCCCACTTCAAGCCCCTCTTCTTGGCAACGTTTTACACCAGACTGCCTTCGTACAGATTCATTTTCAGTTGTTTTTACATTCTGCTTTTGTAGTGGGCTCTGATTGCCTGTCAGAGTTTCCCCACTTATTGAGAGAGAAAACGCTTTGCTGGAACAGACCACTCTACTGAAAATACGTTACATTAATAAGACTTGGAGCCATCCACACTTGGAACACATATGCCTGTTGACAGTGTGAGATGTTATATTTCAGTTCCTGTTATCCTAAACGACAATTTCATATAGTGTACGTGTGTCATGCCAATTCTGAGAGAGAATCATTTTGGCTGAAGGAAAATTCACACCAGACAAACAATGGAAGATGTACTTCAGCTCTACATCTGGACAATTTTAAGAATGTTACATGTGCTTAAACAAACAGTTATTTTTGCTTTGGGACTTTTAAGTAAATGTCACACCAACGACTTTTTCATGCGCCTGACAAATCCACCTGAGTGTGGAGTTCGCATGGACGAACACATAGACATGCAAGGACTATGTGTACCCTATGCTTTATTCATCACTCATTAGCTTCATGACAGCACACAGCAAGACACCAGTGAGACACAAACGGTTCCAGTGTGGTAGACCAGGAGATGGCAACCTCCAAAAAAATAGCCATCTGCCTGTCACACTAATATTGCAGCATTGTCTTTGCATGGATTCAGAGATACATAACAAATAACACAAGCAGCACTGGAGGGCCAAATATTACATAAACATCCCTTCCTGCAAAACAAAGCTGACACTGGAAATGAGGCATAATATTTTTATTAGGGCCAAACATATTCCAATAATTTAATCAACAGCCTATTTCTTGAGGACACACACACACACACACAGGCGCCTCTAAAATTCTCTCCAACAATTCCTAGAAAACAGATGTCTACAGGATGTCACATGTGTGGGCGCTGCTCTGCTGGACAACACGGCTGACGGACCCTTATGTGTGACTCCATACAGTAAACAGGCGTCTGAACGGGTGATGCTAGAGCTGCTCAGGACAGAATGAGAGGTCCCGGAAGACAGACTTGAGCTGGAGTGGAGGTGCGGATCAAAAAGAATAACAAGAGTGGGGATGAAGGGTGCTTATGGAAATGCTGGGGCTAACGCAAGGTTCCGGAGACACCGTTTACTCAGCCTGCCAGCATTAGAGAAAGAAAAAAGCTCTTCCTCCTCCTCCTCCTCCTTCTACTCTTTGAGCAAGAGGAGCAATGTTCAATCCCACAGAGGGAAAAACTAAGAGGACACATAAGCCGATCGTGTTCAGGCTGTTTATGCAGTGGCATCAAATCCACTCAGAATTCCAGAAATTCAAGAAATTAATCTGAGATGTCAAAGTCAATATTTTAAAATGACAAAAACAGGAGGATTTTCTGCATACCAGTACATCATCTCTGCATCACACATGAATGGGATATTTGGAGAAAGCTGTTGAGTTTACTGGAGTGTGAAGCCATGCAATGCAACCGATGACAACAAACATGCATTACAACATTGAATTTTTGGTGGGTGATCATCATAGCATTATATAAGACAGAGGTGCCCTTGCCAGACCCTGAGACAAAGTGCAGAGGAGACATTCAGGTGCATGCAGCTGAGCACGCAGCTCTCTCTTTGCCTGCCTTACTTGGAAATAGTTGTTAGAGTTTGCTGAGCTTCATTACACCAATAACAACCCCCCTAAGCCAAGCCTTGGAAAGAAAGAAAATGTTAATTACAGCTTTCATGATTTTAAGAAAAGAAATTAAATCAATAAACTCTTCAGTGGCTCCTGCTGATTGCCTAATTCAGTTTAGGCACAGAAGGAGTTAACACATGTGAAGTGAGCTACCTCTGTGTGAACTATAGTGGCTGTGGGGTCTCTCACACGGAGCTGCAGCTCAACTTTCAAATACAATTGCACATTTGTGCAAATTGTACCCACTTGCCCAAACTCTTACTGTGTAAAATCACTTCAGGAATATCTGATTCTGACTCCTGGAGATGAAGATAAATGACTCGGATCATAATCTTGTGTTGGTGTGCTAATTATGATTTTCCTCTCATTAGTCTTCTAACTAGAAAATGGAAAATGTGTACTTTATGAAAATAAGGTAAGGTGTAGTATAACAGTGAGAAATCTTACACCTAAACACATTTAGACAGGAAGCTGCTTGAATTGGAGTGGGAACAATTGACAGCTAATTTATGACCAAGACTGTTTCACCATATGAAAGGGTGCTGAAGTGAAACAGTGACATATTACATGAAAAATGTAGTCCCTCATAAAAAAAATAGAAAAAAGAAAAGAAATCATAGTAACTAGCATATTTCTGTGCATGTATAGAGACGTATTCTCATCCCGTTGCAAGTGCAGTCTCCCTTGTGAGGTGTATTGTTGAAATCTGTAAAGTGCCACTTGATGACTCAGAGGAAGGCAGAGCTTTGGTATGAATGACAGGCAGTGACTCAGAATGCTGTGTACGCACACACGTGGGTTTGGTTTTGTCAAACAGTGCCTTTCCTGTGACTCGGAGTGAGAACACTATCCACATGCAGCCCTCCTCTCACACCTCACCACCACCACCATCCACTCAAGCCAATAATCCCCCACTGCAGTAGGCATAGAAAGGGAGACAAGAGTCCAAGTGTCTGCTCTAATTCTCCCAACTGGGATCACATAGCGGAGGAGAACCCATTAAGCAAGTCTGGACTTTGGATGACTCCCTAGAAGCACAGTCTCTTCATCATTACCCCCCACCACCACCACCACCACCAATCCCCACCTTCTCCCTTTTACTCCTCCCACGCACACTCACACACCCCCATCAGCTTTGGCTGCCAAGAACTGTAGATGTATAGGCCTCAGCAGAGAGCTGCCTCCAAGGTAGCACTTCACTTAACTGCCAGCAAAAATAAGACATTGTGCTTTCTCCTCTCGTTCCCACCTCCCCGTCCCATCTCAGCAGCGGTCCCTCTACATCACAGCGGTCAGAAAGCTGCCAGGAGCTGCAGCCAACAGCTACATTCTGCTTTGGCCTCTGTTTCCCCCTCTGGTTCTGAGAGGAATTTACTTTACCCAAGACAGTTTATGTAGATATGGACCCGCCAGTTAGAGATAATGTGTGCTCTGTGAGAGCCACCACTTGTTGCTCTTATTGTTGGAATTACATGGGCTGGGGACTACCATTGCCAGCCTAGAGCTGCACACAGTGACGAGTATCTGCTAATTCATACATACAGGTGAGGAGTTTGAATTAGAACACATTGGAACTCTCACACACAAACTCATTGTAATTGGCAGATGTCCGTAGTGTAACCCCAGGCAGGAATCTGTAACATTGAAATACAGTAATCTTTAACCCAAGTCTATTTATAACTCTGTTCCAAACCCAAATCCATGAGCAGCCCCTTTTCAGAATAATGACAAGACTTTCTAATTTTAGAGGATTTTTAACCATTACAAGGATTTAAAAAGTAAAAACAGCCGCTTTCTGTCATTAAGGTCCTGAAGATTTGCTGTAAGGAGAACACTGGATGTCCTGCAACTCCAACGGTCCATTGCTTTTCCTTCCAAATGATCGTAACAACCAAGACTAACCTATAATTAGTCTCAACATTATGTCCTGTAATGTCTTCCACTTTTACAAGTTTCTAATAAAAGATCTAAAAACATATGTGACAACTCACATCGCAAATCGCTACCAGCAAACAGACAGACAGAGTGTTTGACATCTGTCTTTGTACTTGTGGTAGGTCACCAATATTGGGGCAGACCAACATGAAGCATGAATGTTCACTGACGTAATGGATACATCTGTATTTTAGGTCCAGTGCAAACATGTGGACATTTGAGTGCAAAGAGATGGCTGACTGCATCCTCCTGAGTGGGCCAGCTGAGAAAACACTCGTCCCTACACGCTCCACAACATAAAAACTCCCTGAAAAAAAAATGAAATTCCATCGCTCACATCCCATGGTACCCATTAGATTCAGCCCAGAACTGACATCACACCTACTACTCGTTTCATAACACACTGCAAGGGAACAGTTTAACGTCCAGTACATCACGGACTGATTTATGTTAATTCATGAAAGGCAGTACAGATCCTGATCGTCAGGTGAATTCACAGGAAAAAGTACACTTAACATTGCACTTCACTCATATCCAATAACATCATGAAAATGGATGACATGGGAAAATGCACTTGGGTGTACTTGTACAACTAACATGGGGTTTTTTAAGCACGACAAGACGGAAGAAACTCTGGAATGTCCCCATTAATTCATCCTCTCTGAACACCCGCTCTGAATAGAAAACAGATATTCACTGCACAATTATTCAAAGTGCAATTATTTTTATGACATTATCTCAGAGAATGAATTGATTATTATGTTATCAGCTGTTGTGATAACAAAAAAATGAACTTGTTAAGAAGATATTAAAAGTGATTATTTCCTTTCATTAATAATGTGTGATGGGCATGCCAGCCATTGCCATTGCATTAATTATGACTTTTACAATCATTATTAGATCATTATTCTTATTACCATACATATCATAAAAAACTCTTACTGTATTTAAATGTGATATCACATGATGTATAGAACCCAGTCTGACATAAATAAACAATAAAAGCAAATATAACAGCGGCACTTCTCAGTATACTTAGAATAACTCTGAAAGAATTCATTTACAAAGGATTAGCACTTGACTCTGCAGGCACACACAGCATTTAACCATCTTTCAACTCCATTTGGTTTCACCACCCGCAAATTGCACTTTTTGGTTTAGTCTTACTGCTCTCATCAACCTTGTTTCCAGGAGGAGGAGTGTTTGTATAAAGAGGGGATTATTCAGAGGGGGAAGCTAAAATGATCCTCCTTTGTAAGCACTTCATGAGTTCAAACTATTGCTGTCAGTATATTGTGCTTTAGGGGTAGCACAGTGGTGACAAAAGACTGAAATGTTCTTTCAGAATTCTTAAACAACATCACTAAACAAGCCTGAAGCTGCTGCATCAGGTTTTCACATGGATGTGTTTGCACTGGAGCTGTAAGTTCAATTCAGTAGATTGCAATGCAGAAACACACAAATCCTGCAAGAAAGAGCTACACATGTTCATCACCACTAACACTGGTCCCTAACCTTTATCCCATGATACATCTGTTCCTTCCTAAAGGCTGTGGTGACTTGTGGATGACCGTGTCCCTACTCATAAAGCTTGTGTGGTCACACAGCGGTTTTAATAGCATGACAGTGATGTTAACCATTATCCGGTGGCCTTATTAAAAAACAGACATAATTTGATGATTTTAGCTTTAATGAAACACTCTATCATGCCCAACACAAGTCCAAGAAGTACGGACCAATTACTGACAAATAACTGACTCCAAGATCTCCTGCTTAAACACCAAAAAATCCAGCAGAAAGTGAGGCAAAGCTTACACAAACACTGCAGCAATTACACATGCAAACTAAAAATAGGGCCTCTATTACAGTGGATATATTAGCCTATTTACGTAAACCGGGACTTAATGTAGCCCATTTAAAAAGAATTAGTGGCTAAATGAGAGGAATCTAGTACAAAACACTCCTCTGGGACTCTCTCTTTATCCTCTGACTATAAAGAACAGCAAGAAAGACATGAAAGGTCAGAGCTTGACCTTTGCCTCAAGGTGGGATAGGTTTTTGTTACTATCTAAGGCAACTTGATGCACACAAGCAGAGACAGGTGCTAGCTGGAGCTTGTTCTAAACTAAACTATGGTCTATAAAAAGAACCAGCATTATCCTGAGCACAAAGCATTTCTGGGAATTGTCCTCATTTATGCTGTTATAGGAAATAAGAGAGACATTTGTTTCGCACAAGGAGTGTTAATTTGTCAGAGTGATAATTGGATGTAAGCAGACTTTGTTGCTCAGTATGCCAACTACAACACACATGGGAAGACGTGCACTCACACTGAGGAAATTGCCAAACTGGATTGATTGAATTCCACTGAAGCCAAAGACATTTATCTCTGGATGTAGAAACAGCTACAGCAGCTTGATGCCAGCGCAAGAATCCAAAACTGTTGATGGAGCAGGATGGGGATATGGAACAGGTCATTCTTGAACTTAGAAGCATATTTCAGCCTGGCTGGTCCTCACCTTGGTAATATAAGAACAGTTGAATGTGCAGAAGAAGAAATATGCATGGTTTTCTAGAATCTGACAACAAGGCCAAAAAAGGCTTTTGCTGGCATTTTCATTACATTTGGACTGAAAGTTAAAATCCTTTGGGCAGCTCTGTGAAGCCGCTACATGCTGTCTGATGTGGTCAAACAGATTGCTCTGAAAATATTGCGTGTGATTATGTGACATTAGTGATTTAAAGGGAAATTTAACAAAACAGAACCATATCTTGAGAAAATGACTTTATCTTAAGTGTCACTGATGTGGGAAGGGGAGCAGTAACTTGAAGCCAATTTTCTGGACAAGCTTGTGACATCTCTTTATGATAACTGTTGGGAGGAAAGAGATAAAGCTTTCCATGTGGCATGTTCTTTTTCTGGCTCATTCCTTTGCCCGGCTGCCAGAGACCTCGGTTTAATGGAGTGGTACAAGAAGAACAAGGGGGAGTAAATGCTGGAACTTTTACTGAACATGCATGAAGGAAAATAGTCCTCCCAAATGACTGTGATAGCTGGGAGAGGGGGGGTGGGGGGGTGGACAGAAAGTGTACTAATCTGGGCAAGTGGCCAAGCCAAACAGCCCAAGGGGGCAAAGGGGAAGCTTTAGCTGGGAATGGGGGAGTTCAAATAAAGTATACCGGGGGGGGGGTGGATGAGACAAGGCGAGACAAATGCCATTACAGTGCAGAAATGAAAATCTGAGAAGCCAGGAGGGAACCTGGGAGTTGTAGGAGTGTTTCCTGTGAGGTGGGGATCAGGGTCTGCTTGCACAGGGATCTGGAGCCACCTGTTTAATGGTGCTTAACATGCAGCAAAATACACATACACACACAAACCCGCTCTGTCTCATGTGGAAACATGCAGATACTGCACAGCACTGACAGTATGCTGCCTTTTCTCCTTTTTCCTCACATATAGACACACACACTCGATGACCTCCTGGGTGCTGTTTTCTGTGCAACGGTATGTACTGCCAAGTCACACAGCTTGAGTAGCAGGGAGGTCCAGAAACCCAGAGGGAGATGGTACGTGACAGAGAGCAGGCTGTGTACGAATGTATGTGTGTGTGTGTCAGGTTGGAAGACTCAGAGCAGAGTTTTTGTGAACGCTCTTGTCGTTCTAGACTATGAAATGTTTTATTTGCATAAAGGTACACACATATATAATGAGCGGAAGTGTGTGTGTTTTGACGGTGAAGTACATGAACAGCTTTCATGCCAGTGAAAGGATAAAAAGATAAAGGCAGAGGGCATCATTTTAATCAAGTGTGTGGCCTTGCAAAGCCCAAACAGGAAAAAAAAAGAGAAAACAAGAGACACATCAGCCCTCACTGAGTGCATGTGTGACCAGTTGTGTGCACACAAACTGTGCATAGCTCAGTCAAGACAAGGGGCATATGAAATTCATGCTGCATCCATTTCTCTCTCCAAACTCTGAAAGTGATTTTCTCACCGTATCTTGCAGGAAATGATTCATTAGGCCGTGGCCCAGTTGGGATCACTCTGACATGGAATAAGAAACAGCTCCTCACCCCAGGCTGGTGCATTTGGAGTGTGCACCGAGACAAAGGGAAAGATGGGAAGCAGCCCATGATGAAGGCAACGATGGGAGGGAGGGAAAGGAAGAGTAGTAGTAGGTTTAACACGGTGAGGATGGAAGCAGGCAGAAGAATGGAGAATGGGATGGAGTGAAGGAGGGACACAGAGGGGGAAAGGGGAGCGTCTGTGGCTTTGAGTCAACGGCACAACAGCTCCCAGACAAGCTTGTCTTTCCTGGAACACCACAGGACAACTCAGCACGAAAGAGAATAACGTGATGTACTAATCTTACTGAGGTCATCTTGAACATATCTTTGTCAATTGTTTTTTGTATCCTGAGTCAGAACTGCAGCACATGGGAAATGAATGCCAAGACAGTGCATGTAGATGAGTAAATTGTGGCTTGATCTAAAACTAAATAGGAGGGCAGCCACTGACTGTGGTGAAAGACCTGAGATCACTGATCAATTAGGCCAGTCACACAAAGTTTTAATTCACTTATTAAACCAGTTGAAGCTGGTGTTCTACTTACAGTCAGACAGAAGATCCCTGTCAAAATGTGATCAAGTATGGAAGAAACACTTTAATTGTGAAGTTTTACT
>JAVQJX010041430.1:0-13482 GCA_036025115.1 Ambassis agassizii
AATAAAGCCATCCTGGGTCTTGTTACACATGCAAGTTATCTGAGTGATTAAACTTTATACCACTTACAAAAGTGAGATAGACTGCATGAGGCAGATTTAAGGACGTAATAGTGTAAATGTTACAAAGCATGCTTAGGTATAATACATTGCATTTGTTAATGTTATATTGACAAATATTTCATGGGATCAGCTTTTTGCCACACAATGCTTGTTTCGTAACAAATGCATAGCAGTATAATTATTGCAAAATCTAGAGAATAATAAAATGCACCCTTGACTTTGCCTTTTTGGTCTTTGACTGAAACAGAGACTGCCTAAGATCTAAGAGAGAAATCTGCAGAATGATGGAGGAGACGACGGTGCAGTTTCTTCTTTTGATGTCATTTCTGTGCAGTAAGAGTCAGAGTGTCAACTATACTAGTGACTTTTTTAGATCTTATTTAGTATCTTGTTCAACTTGTTCTTTTGTTCACAGTTGCTATACACTGTGATAGTAGCCTGGCATGTTTGTGTGTCTTTTTTTCCATTTTGTCAAAGGACTGCAGCAAACAGTGCCACATAGAATTAGAAAAATGAGAATGTTCTTGATTTATGGCATGTAAGCGTACATTTGCTTTAATTTATTTGAGTAGAAAATGAAAACTCTTCCACTGTTGGTTACATTTCACTCAGCCAGTGTAAAACATTTGACAAATTCAAACCCCAGACTTCTCCATTCTTTTTCATCTTGCCCCTCTTTTTGCCCTGGAAGGTCAAAGTGCCCAGTCAGCACCGGAGGATTAAGTATCATCCTCAAGGACTCAGCAGCAGTGTGGATGTTTGCCAAAAACCATGGGGCTTGAACCTGGCTTCTCCAGTTAAAGGACAGCTGCCTCCTAGCTCATGCTGCAAGCCTTCTAACCACAGTAACTCTGGCAGCAGCACTGCCAGCATGGGATGGAAAGAGAATCCCTGACCCAAGTGCAAAAAGACAATAGAAAATATGACATGGGAACGTCTCAACTGTCTGGTTCTCCAACACTGAACACCACAACTCAAAGACCAGCAAGGGGATTCCCTTCAACCTGGGAGTCTTCTCTTGGTTGAGGGAACTGCCTCTCATCCTGTTTTTCCTTCCGGTTTTCCGGGTGAACACAGTCAGGGATCCCCACACTTGTTGAAAGTGGAAAATGATGGTTTGTCTGCACAATGACTGACAGGATCTCAGGATACTCCAAAGCAGGGAGGGTAAAGGAGTTTCCATAAGGGTAAGCAGATGTGGAAGGCTTGGTTACAAATCGGAACTAAACTGGGGAGACGTGGTAATATTACCCCGTTTTGAGGTATTAACTGGATGTTACAAATCATTTATTAAATCACTAATGATGTGCTAACATTGTGTGTCAAAGTATTCTGAAGTAAATCCAGCCCTGCAGGTCTGGTATTTACTTGCCGTGAAACATTTTATGATGCCATCAAGTTGAAGAAACTGTTTAAAAATAAAAAGAATCAAGTGGTTGGTATACTGAACAAGTAAACCAATCATGGAAAAATACTTAAACCTGTCCAGAATGTACACAGTTGAAGACTAAAGCTTTCTCAGGTTCCTCCACCCTCCATCAGACCACCCTGTGATCACTGTATTATTAGAAGTGTACACTTTTGAGAAGTCTCTTCTCAAAGGCTAAGACTTCTAGACAAACACAACATATCATATCAGCAGCAAGCTTCCATGACATCTTTTTAGCTACTGTGGTGAGGAGTTTAACAGCAAGTAGAGATATTCATTTGACCACAGGAGGGCACTACATAAACTCTTGTCACTTCAAATTCTTTAAAAATTCCTCTTTATCTGTTTTCTGTAAGGACTTAGTTGCCTGACTTACTGGTGTGCATTTTTTCTTCCTTTTCATCTGTCAAACTACTCTCTACTCCAGCTCTGATCCCAGGATTTCTTTTTGTTGTCTTGAAAGTTTTCCATTCCTCCAATCTCTCTGGCATCTATTTGCATTGGACTCTACACGCCCAGCTTCACATAGATCTGTATTGACTGAATATAAACATAGCTTTCATCATACCAGAGGTCAGTTCAATAATCAGTTCAGAGGGGTGGACACACACAGGACCCACCCCTCAAACGTAATTCTCTTGCCACATTCTCTTCCACAAATCCCATAGCCAGCAGACAGCCCTAAAATGTGCAGTAGCACAAAAAAAGGAACAAGAGCTGCCTGACCACTGGGGTCTTTCTTTTGTTCAATCAAGACTGGCATTCTTTCTCCCAGCCTGGACCTGCTCTGTGGCTATAGGCCACTGGTGGCACCTGTCTCCTCTTCAGCGCCAGGCCGGGGAGACTGCCCTGCTAGCCTTGATCCCTGCGCTAATTATTTTCAAAGCAGCTGGGATTTATATCACTCTCATACAGGCGCCAGTGGTGCTACAGTTCCCCCAGGAAACAGCTTTTCTGTGTTGCTTGGTGGGCAGAGATTATCACCATGGACGGGAGCGGCGCTCATACACCAGGGAATGTTTGACCCTTCAGTGCAAACTTCAACTCATTCATGAGTGAGATCATGAGAACGGAACATGGTAGAATATCATACTACTGTCTTCTTGATCACAGATTTTGAATGATTTGATGGTAATATTAACTGTTAGAGAGTGTGAACAGTTTGAAGATTGGACATCAAAATGAAGGATGACTCTAAATGACCTTTGATTATGGACACTTATCCAGATTCCTCCCAAACTGTTGCCACATCCAGAATGTAAAGCTGCCCATTTTTAAATAGGTGAAATATTATGGTTCAGCAGACTATAAAACACACAGGAAGCTGATCTGTGACTTTTTTGTACAGTATCCCAATCTCTCCTGTCTTTGTTTTATGCAGGAGTCAATGTGGATCATTAATTTCATGAGCTGCTCGGGGCAGGCGGCTGCGTCTTTAATGTTTCCTGATACACTGCACTTAACATTCCACATGTACTTCTTGTCACTCTCAGGGCCTGATGTGACTGACAAATAAGTCAGGTCCCATGTACCATGTGCTTATGCTATGGAAAGTGAGAAAAATGCATTAATTCTTGGCACTGTGCCAGCCCACAGCATGCCACTCAGATAAAGTCTCCATTTGATGATTCTGATGGAAGTATGAAGCTGGCCTGGTGGGTCAGAGGATTCTTGACTTGCGCAGCTCACATGCTGTCAAACCTACAGAATTTCATGTGTTATTTTTCTTTCATTTAATTTTTGCTACAGATGTACAGCAGGCTGCTGAATCACATCCAGCCTTTCAGTCATGTTCATTTATCCATCCATCCATCCATCCATATTCATTTCCACTTGTCCAGAGGATACCCAGACTTTCCTCTCCTCCCCGAATGTGCTTGCTATACATAGTACACTGAAGCTGCCATACATGTTGCTGAGAGGATAGTGAGGTCTGCCAAGAAATGAGACTAGATTTTTTTACATGGTTTCCTAACTGTAAATTATATTAACTTCTTATTAATATAGTTTCAGATCGTGCACTGTCAGTGCTTGCTCACACATATTAGCCCAGTATTAATATAATGCCAGTGAAGTGGCAGTGATAACAAGCGATAAATAGCTTTTTCTTTGACTAAATACCAATTAATTAAACACTGATATTCAAAAGAGATGCTTATCCAAACACTGATTTTATTCATTGTTGAAAAACTGAATGTTGATGGCTTTCATCCTTACTCCTGTCTCATCCCACATGGTAGCCATTGTTATGAATTGTTTACACTTTCCAGTCTGGCAGCTCCATAAAAAGATATGTTTGTCTCTAATTGACCGCCTGGCAGGAGTGCTGTTGCTCCTAATTGCCTACACGTAAAAAGCCTAAGTTATTCATTCTGTGTCCCAGAGGAATACTAGAAAAACAAACCACCAAGTTTGACCTTTGCAGATCCTCTTGTAGCAAGAGGCTCCTCTTACAACTCATATCAGCTTCCATTGAAGTGCTAACAAAGGCTTAGTAATAGTAACCAAACAGACAAGCTGAGCAGAAGCCTGCCGTGGTTGGTGAATGTGAGTCTGATACTTTATTATACTCAATGTAGTTTTTAGTGTCCAGTACTACAATTTATGAATTAATAACTGCACACATTTTACATCAAAAGTCACAGTTTTCCAGCTTATATCCACAGTGACACTGGAGAGGATGGTACTGCCAGGGGAGTAGCCCATTACAACTGATTTTATAAATATTTAGGCTTAGTCACATTAAGCTGATTTTGGTACTTTACTCTGCTGGTCCGCTGTGAACACTTGAGTATAAATCAGCTTAATTTGTTCTGTGCCACTCCGCGCGAGTTTTGCATTCTCTTGGGATAATATAAATGCCTGATTTTGCAGTTATGTCATCATTCTTGTATGTTGTGAGTGTTTGTATTTTTAATTTATTCAATTGCTCTCGGCAGTTTCTCAGGATTTAATGTAGTTTTTTTTGAGGCTCTGATTGCAAAGAAAGGTTTCTATCATCAGCTGGGGAAGTCTGAGCAGACCTGTGATAATTGATTCGGGAAGCAAAGATTCTAGAAGTCCTGGCAGTTGTGACTTATGGGTGGGTGAGTATCCAATACCAGGTTATTGTGGCGAGACAGCGGAGATGTTGTGGTCAAGGGCTAGGCTAAAGTCTCTGGGTGAAGAGTGGTGATCCTTGTGGTTGCAGGAAAGAACAATTACTGGAAGATTAAAAAGGCCCTCAAGTGAAAACATGATCAGCATTATAAAGAGTTGGAATAGAGATGTTTGTTTTTCCACTGAATGCTTTGCTCCATTTTAGACATTTTTGTGGATCTCAATCAAAAAAAGGAGGCAGACATAAATACTGTGGTGCATCTTTGACCCCTGGTCTCAAGGCACTGGCTTAGACCATAAGGCAAATGGGGAAATCCTGAAAACCTTTATGAGATCAGTTGCCATTATTTAACAGAGTATTCCAGAGTGAACCAAGGTAAAAGTGGATGGCTGTCATGCTCTCTTGTAGTGTTTATGTGTGAGCTTTAGATTTCACTACACTGCATTGTCATCAGCAACAGTGTCCTCAATGCTCATTGCATTAAACACACTTTTCCTAAAGCCTACACTGGCACCCAGGATTCAGGGTCTGTGGTGACCTTTACACAAGAACTTGACCCAGAACATCCACCAGATGAACCCTCAGAGGATGAAAAAAACTCATTTTTGTTGAGATATGTGTCAAAATGGTGGGTTGACAAGTTGACAGTCAGCCATGTGCTAAGCATTACTAATATTGCATGTTTTTGTGAAAGAGGCAGCCCAAATATTTACAGTGATACCCATCAAAAGCCCCTCCTTTACTCTGCATCAGCGCTGCGATTCGATCTGTGGAGAGCCTTTTACCCTCACTAGCCTCTCCCTCACTGAACCTACTATCTTGGGCAAAATTCTTAACACAGCCAATGACAAGCTGGTCACACAAGTATTATGTTTTATGTTTTCCCCATTGCTGTCTAATGTTTCACATTGAGGTTGGGACCATCAAGCAAACTACAGCTCACAAAAGAATGGGCCCATTGATTCTCAGAGGAATAATTTTAGTGGAGGGAGTATTTAGCACAGGCCCAGCTAGAGAGAGCTATTAGCTGCTTCTCCAGCTCTGTGATCCATGACTGGAGAGGCTCAGTGTGAGGAGAGAAAGAGGACCCTCGCCTGGCACTGCATCCACACGGGTTTCACCCTGCAGCCAGTGTACTGAAGTCTTGCTTGGTGTCCTTAAAAACATGGCTTCTTTGTCATATTTTCTTAATCAAAAGGATGAAAATAAACTTTAGATTACCAGCAAAATCATTTTCCAGTAATTTTCTCTCTTGATGCGTTGCTGCAGAGAAAAAGAAAACAGTGGATATGGTGTGCTGCATCTGAATAGCAATATCGCAGAGATGTGATGTAAACAAAGTCGACGTTCGGGAAACCAGTGCATTTGTTTCTGTGTATAAATTGGCCTGAATTCCTCGTTCTCAGGAGAAACCAAAGTGGTCCATCATTACCTCCTCCACACTCCCCCTTTTCCCATTTCAGCACCACACTGAGCTAAGATATCAGCTAACACATTATCCTCTTAGCCCTGGAGACTGATAGCTAGCAAGGGCTTCGAGCCAGGAGCAGCCACACAGGTCAGGGAATAAAACTGGCATCACAGTTACTGCAACAGTAAATTTAACACAGATCAGATATTGCTCACTTGTTTGTCTATTTAACAGCTGCTGTGGATGCAAACTGTGCAGTTATTTATTTATGTATTTGTTAATGCTCCTTAAACTGAGAATGATATTTAACCTTTGGATAAATTAAATATTGTTTTATGACTAAAAAGCTGTAAAAAAAAATATGAATTATATGTGAAACAACACATGTAAAACAAATGCAGAAGTGTAAAATGTTGTTTTTTTTTTCACCAATTTATAGGAATTGCTCCCACTCTGTCAATTGTAAGGCAACACTAACACTACAGTGAGACCATTAGTGAAACATCGAACCATTATCCCAGTATCATTGAGTATCAAGTGACATTATCCTGTCTATGTTGCCCACCATGACTGGCTTTTTCAAGAACATTTGATTGTATTTCTTGGCTCAGGCTGCTCTGAGTCAACAAAGAGGCCAAACCCACCACGTTTTTATGATTAGGTGGACAAAGTCAAGAGGGTTTTTATTCCAGACAGCTTGCCAAGTTATTTTATATCACTTGCAACCAGCCAAAAACTGAACTTATGAAATTACATTAATAGCTGTCAGTGTAAAAGAAACAAAAGTCTGTAAAAGTCGAAAGATGTTTTACAAGCAAACCTGGCATTCTTCAGGCACCTTGTTTTTATCAGAGCTCACAGGCACTTCATGTAACAGCTTAAACCCTAAAACTAGATGTCATGCAGCTAAAAACATTACAGCAGCCCCACGCTGGCAGCGGCCCAAGATGCACCTGCACTGTCAATTTCTCTACGAGTGTACGTCTAGACAGCCAACACCTGCTGCACATTAATCTGTAATGTTCTCCACTGCCGGATATTCCCAGTTAACAAGACAACTTGTGATTGCCACACCTTTTTCCTCCCGCCCCTCAGGTCCATGCTAGCCTGACCTGCTGCGCAGAAGCTGGCACGCTCAGCTTAATTTATAACCAACTGATACTTGTCGCAGAGTGTGTGGTTTGGGGCTCTGAAGGGGGAAAGCCAGGAAGGTGGCAGATCCGCTTCACATGAAATTTGCCTTTTTTGGCAGAGGCATCGCCAGCTTGGATGAAACTGAACACCACCATAGAGTTTGACTGGAAGGTTGTAGTATTTCTGGATGCCGTCCGTTGGCTTGGTCCTCGCCATCCACCTTCTTCACCAGCCGCACAGTGATGTCATTATTCCCTGTAGTCACAATTCAGAGCTGGCAATAAATAAAAATGAATCGCACTTCTAAGTACATGCTCAAATTTTAATGTCCTCTGGTTTTCAAACACCACTAAGCTCAGTTTGTATTCTGTATTTACTGCATAAGCAAGTTAAGTTGAACTCAATATCCAGGCCATGTGTCATCCAACAGAGTGACGTAACATGCTTTTTCACTAAACACTGTCTGACCTTTGTTTCAAAGGTGCAGAAGTTCTGCAGTAAGAAATTTACTTTTAAGAACAACAAACCTGGAACAGCACTCTGCTCAGGAAAGGAAAGCTCAGCAGATCTCGGTGGACAGCTGTGCACTCTTACAGGAGTCAACACATTACAAATACCGGTGTGTGACTCGTACCAACAGTTTACTCAAATGTCAAAGGTCATTTTACAGAAAACACACCTGCATTATAATTAATTGTATTTTTTGGCTGCATGAACACGTGGTGCAGCCAAAGCTTGCGGCATCAGCAAAATGTTCAATACATTTTTTTAACTAGGTGGTTCCTGACAGTTAATTATTCTGTTAAATGAACATTAACACTTTTCTGAATCTCAGCTGGAATGACTGCAAGATCACAAGAACAGTTTTTAGTCTTCTTTTTAGATGAGTAACGACTATATACAAGGGATTAAAGTAACTGGACTTGTCTGCTTTTTTGTGGTCATATGCAAGCTGTGTTACATCAAGAACTATCATAGATTTGATTGACATTTAGATGACGTTTTCTGTCAACATATGAAGTAAAGACATGAGAATGCAGCTAATAGAGGCCAATAAGAAGCCAATGAATAGGAGAACACCAAAAAAACATGACAAGCAGCAGCTTAAGTAGCTTAAGTATGTTAATGGAAGCATTTATAGCCGATTTCACCACAGATGGAAGCAACATAATGAAATAGACTGGATCATGTAGAAAACAACTAAACCTCCGTGCAGTGTATAAACCAAATGTAATAATGTGGATAAAGGAGATCATGCAAAAATATCTGAGAGGGCGCTAACTTCAACAAAAAGAAAGAAGTAACTCTGAGAATGTACAACTACACTTGAATCAAAAACCTGCTTCTTGATTTGAGTTTGTGTTGTTTGATCAGTGTTTGGAGTGAGTGATAAGGACCTCAGGTCAACAGGATCCCAGACTGCAAGGTGCACTCAGCTACCCTAACTGGCTGCAGCCAAGGAATGGAGCACACACTGACAGCTGCAGCGCAGTGTTGAATAAAGTGAATGCGAGGAAACACAGAGAGAAGGAGACAGTTGCTCAACCTGTCGACAGCTCCTCCATAATTCAATAAGTCAAGGTGGAGGACCATTCCTGCGAGGCTACAGCAGCTCCGTAAATAGCTGTCGAGCAAGATGAGTGTTTTTTTTCCACCGTAATCTTGCTTGTCTCTCTCAACAAGCCCGCTAACATAATTGAAAACACAGACGTGAAAAAGTGCAAGTATCACTGACACAAGGAATGTTTCTTTGTCCTGGATGGATACGCTTTCACTGTCCTGTTTAAACTTGTTCCGGAATCTGTGAATACGTCTGCAGGTCAACATGTTTAACAATGGGCCCCTTGTTCCATTATCTTTAAAATGAAATTATTCATCACTGTTTTCATGCATGATGACAATGTTTCTCATGTTTACATTGCCAAGGAAATACTGTTCTGTCAGTGTGCTGCAAAAGAAAAACATTTATTTAAGATTTTTGGCCACGATTGGGAGGTTTTTGCAATTTGTCTTTTCAGTAAATCAGCTGAAAAAATGCTTGTATTGTGTTTTGTGTGTCAAAAGATTGTCTGTATGTTTTACGATCTCAAAATATTAGCTAAAGCAAATCACAATGTGTCGTGTAGACAGTAGTTAAGGACTTTTCGACAAACCTACCGCAGGCTGTTGCTTCAATTTCCTCTTCAAATTCCCCTTTTTGTCAAAGAAAAGCGGCATTTCAACTTTCCCACCATCTCCTCTCAATATATCTGCCCCACTCCAATTGTGACTTAAGTCTCTGTTGGACCCCAGCCAGTGTGTTAACTCCAACTAAATCAATGGATTAACAATTTAGTCCAACCCCACCACACACACACACACACACACACCATCAACACCACCAACACTAATCTTAAGGAGCTGACCCTAGCCAACAAATGACCAAATTCACACAAAATGGAGAACCGCCCCCACAAACAATGTGGTCTCTCCTTTCTTCTGTCCTTATGAGAGGCTCCTATTGAAGCAGCCAACCACACTTGTTGAGATCACGGTGACAGATCCTCAAGTACCCCTCTGTTAAACGAAACCCCATGATCCTTTGGGATTCAATTTAGTTGGCAAATGCTTGTCACAAAAACAGCAAGGGTGGGAATCCAGCTAAAGCAAACTATCTTGCATATATAGACAGGATTACTATCTCCTTAGCTCATATTCCCACACCAAATTTGTCCTCTGTGTCGTAACGGTAGAAGTGGTGAGTGAATGAATGAGCTTCCTTTACATATACTTCATGACGACTTCACCCTGTTTGTGTTACACTGTCTTAATTTATAGGCAGCAGCCTTTTTATTCACTGCCCCCAGTTAGCAGGCAGTGCTGGTTTGTGACCCATGAGGTCAGCGTTACTGTTGAACCTGTGCCACAGCGTCTGGTACAGTCAAGCGGGCAAATGTGCAGCTGTGCAGGACTCTGGGCTGAATACACACACACACACCATGTTGTCACACTGTTTGTCATTCCACATGTCAGTCACTTTGAGCTCTCCCAAGCCAACATGAACACATTTCAGTAAGAGGATGCAGGAGGAAAAGTATGGCCTCTTCCTGTGTTAGCATCAATGTTTCCCATATTTTAAAGCTTTCCCAAGCTGTCCACTGTGCATATGTTCCAACACCTACCAGTCTTGACAGTGAGGACATGTGAGTACTTATTTAGTTAGACTATTTCTCATGAATGACCATTGCATGCTGTAACAAATGTCTAAGGCAATGGGATTTGAAGAATGTGAAGCAAACATTATAATTGTGTGTTAACACTTGTGCTGCAACTACCAACCACATTTTCTTTGGTGTACTCTTTCTGCTCAAGTCAAAGTTGTGCTCTTCATTGGTCAATTTTGCTGATGATTTTTGTCAGCAGTAATAGTCAGTGATACTGTCAATCTGTGGGGATTTAGTGCCCTGCTCAAGTCATCAGCTTTGTGACTCCCTAACCGGATGGTTCCATTTGAAACCAATTACACATCATGTAAAATAATATAATGCCAGCCGCCATTGTTTCGCATTGAAAAAATTTACATGTTACTCTGTTTCACAAATGTGATTGATTGTAAAAAATTTAAATACACTTTTGGACAGTAATGGGGTAGAATGAGCTGCTATGTGTGATATGTTGAGTTGCAATGGTGCTAATAACGGGACATAGTTGAAAATAAACTAACTTAGACTGTATATATTCTATTTTAAAAATGAAGCTTTCCTTAAAGGACAGACAGACTCGAGGTTGCCAGAGCGGTTGGCGTATCCTCTGTCAGCAACGAGTGAGGAGCCACTATGGCGATCGATGAATCCTATGCTGTAAGTTCATCGTTTGTTCACTAATCTCCTATATAGACCATCGCTCTGCCTCCAACTTTATCTTGGTCTTTTTGTGATTCATAGCGAGTTGAGATTCTACTGACTGCAGTGATTTGTGCACGGTGGTGAGTGAAGCCTCATGCCAAAACATGATTTCAAAACATCAACATGATTTTTGGTCCACAAAAGCTTTTTTAAATGCCAATATTTTGGCTGTACTGTTGTTGTTGGTGAGTTCAGTATGTTATATGAACATTATTCCTGAGTCTCATATTAGGGTGATTTTACGGCCGGTTGCTTTAGATTTCTTACATGTTGTACCTTTAACTCACTGACTGTCATTACTAAAGGTAACGCCAGGACAAATGCGACCTCCCAGTGGCCTCAACAAACACAGGTTTTAAGTTGGATGTTTCTGGTCACCACGGCATCACACGTCCGTCTTTTTTCCTCCCATCTCATCTCATTCTACATTCTCCGGGTCAGAGGCGCCTGGTCTAGCCACGGTGCCATGTATCCTAATCACATAAGCACACGGGCTAATCCTTAGGACAGCTGGGGAATCTTTACTGCACAATTGAAGCATGAGCTGGACAGCAGCTTCATGGCCCATCTCTGTAAACCCCCACGCTTTCATCAGCCTGCCATTGTAACCCTCCAACACACACACACACACACACACCACACAACTGGTTTCCCCAACATCACCCCACACAGACAAACAGTCGTAGGTTAGTGCAGCTGCTGATAGAAACTTCCAGGTCCTCCTCGATGCACAGTTGTACAACTTTCCCGTATGTGCTTATATAACATCAACATTTTGTGGAAAAAACTAAACTCACAATTTGTCCCAGTTGCTAATATTTCATACATCACTGATGCACAAAACAGACATAGATCTGGCAGAAGGAAATTCCTTTTTCACTATTGTAAATGGCTCTTCTAGTCTGACATTTAATGCTGTGTAGTTATTGTATTGAATATCCATGCAGTGATCTCCAAAGTACTTACTGTCTAAGTAAATTGATGGACTGAGGAGAATATGTCCATCACATACATCCTACTGGTGATACATCAGAACACTCTCTTGTCTAAGATATCCACCATGATGAACTGTTTTCCTGAAAACAGCCTCTGTTAGAGCAGTTAGAGCATCCATCTCCTCAGAGATTCTGATGAATAATGGAGTAATAGGAGGAATTTCCTCAAGAATAAAATGTTTCTAACCCTGCACCTCTTCTGGCAAGCAATCCAATTCTCCTGGTGCAATTGGGAGTGCAGACGGCTTGCCAAAAAAACCCAGGCGTCTGCACAGATCTATGTTTATCCCATCCCCTTAGAAACCCTGCTATGGGGTCTCTGGGGTTTTTCTCTGCACTTCAAGCATGTTTGTCAATGAAAGAAACACATGCTCCCATTATTATTTATAGAATAATTTGTTTGTTTATTATGCTATTTTTTTCCAAAGGGGAAGGATGTAAGCTCAGGTCCAGTTGGACTCAATGCAATTTATTGGCCATATTGAATTCTTCATTTGCATTTGAGTAGGAGTTAAGCATTTTGAAAAATGAGCTTTGTCATGTGAAGCTGACGTTTTTATGATTGTGAGCAAGTGTTGAAAACCTCCTGAGCCAGTTATCATCATTATCCATTGCATTTTGTGGAGAGGCCTCAGTCATGGTCAATGAGCTTTCTCCCTAGTCACAGGAAAAACAGAGCAGGGACCTCCAGTATGAAGTGGTTCACTTCCAGAAGAAAGGAAAAAAAATGATAGTTTTTACAGTGATCACAAGACATGTTCAAGATACATTACACTTCCCATGCTCATCCTTGTGTTTAAACATTTTAGGAGCCTGTTTTATTGATTTTATTAATATTTCTGTTACCTCAGAAGCAAATGAAATGTGTCTCTGTGTCACTTACAGCTCTATAAATCCATTCACTCAACATGACTGACAGCCTGATCCAAACAAAGTCAACCTTGTGTGAACAGCAGATCTGCACCACCAGATATATACAGTACACTAAGTATTTTTCCTTAATGCAATGCATTTTCTTCAGTTGCTCTTGTTTGGAGAGATGCTGAGCTCACATGTTTTTCCAGGCCTGAGGGACAAGCAGGAGCTTTGACAGGTACTTAACAACAATCAAAAACAGTCATAAACAGGGTAAGCTAGCACTGGGCAGGGTGCAGGAAGGAGGCAAGGAAGGCACATACTCTTCAGACCCATATCACACTTTCCAGAGAGGAACTCGCTTTTTCCCAACACACTGAAAAAGAAAAAAATCATAAATCTGTGAGTTACACAGACCTGCAGAATGAGCTAAGGTGTTTTCATAGTGTTCAGCACATATGTTTCAACCGATGCGTTGGTCTTTGAGGAGTTTGTATTCTCATTAATTACATTTGAATCTTACATTTTTGTAAACATAGATTTAAAATAAGACAACTTCTGAAGGGAAATTTTGTGTGAGTATGAAATTTAATTTACAGCCAACATAGTTGACC
>JAVQJX010041476.1:0-20980 GCA_036025115.1 Ambassis agassizii
CTTTTGTGTGTGTGTGTGTGTGTGTGTGTGTGTGTGTGTGTGTGTGTGTGTGTGTGTGTGTGTGTGTGTGTGTGTGTGTGTGTGTGTGTGTGTGTGTGCGTGCTTAAAAACCAAGCAAAAGGAAATAATACAATAGCAGTTTATTCCAAAATCCTAAAAACATCTAAAATATCTCTGCAGTCATTTTGGTGCACACCCCAGTGTCATCAGACTGGGCATTCACCATATTAGACCTTCAGCCTTACTCCAGACTGAGGCCTCTGAGCCCTGCGCTCTCTATCACCAGTCACAAACAGCTGGCCATCACAGCCACAAGCATCACAAGAGCGAAGGGTTCAGCTGAGATAGCCCAGCACGAGTTGCAGTACGGCCACTCGCAGCAGGCGTAGGTCATGATGTACTCTGTCCCTTTCAGCCGGATCCTGGTCACCCGGCTGCAGTCCTGTTCTGCCAGGCAACCTCTGGCTGACAAGGCACTGTGGTTACCATAGCGACCATCTCCCTTAAAACACAGCTCCTTCGGAGGACACTCTGTCACGACAAGTTCAAATGTTTTTTCCACCTCCAGGATTGGACTGTAATAACAGCGCAACTTGTCACAGACCAGTGAGGGAAGAAGGAAGCAAAAAACCAACACAGCAGCTGGCAGCTGCGTGCTCAGCCTGCAGAGCAAGGAGAAAAGAAAAAGAGTGCAATAGTGATTTGTATTGTCATCCTACACTATGAAGCTTGATAGCACCTAGTGTCATTATTTTTCAAATGCTACTCTTCAGGTTTGCAACACAGCCAAGTGAAGCTCACACCACTTTGATGCATTCTTCAAGCTTCAAATACATTTTTAATTAAAAAAATAAATAATAAAATAAATAATCCTGTTCGTTTCATGCAAACTGTCCTTAAAACAAAGTCTCACCTGGCCATTTTTGATGATTTCAAATCCAGTTAGCAAAAAACCTTTCAGAGCTTCTTCTGATGGACTCTAACTAGATCCTCCTAACAGGACACACCTTTATGCACACCTGCACACAGGAACAACATCAAGCTGGTGGTTTTTACCAATCAGTGATTTTATTTTTCTGCTTTCCCATAAAGACAGCATTAGCCTTCTTTCTGGAACACACATGCAGTCAAAATACAATGTATATGCAAATATTGCAAACATTTGGTCAAATGTCAGCCAGTTTTTGCAGCTTTAGGTGAGTACCTGTGCCTAACAGGCCTCTCCCCCGACTTCCAACACTACACGTACTCCCTTGAATTAGTAACAGGTCATGCAGCTGTCCTTGATGTGAAATTTTCACACGAATCCCATGAATTCTCCCTCAGAACAGTAGTGATGTTGCCATTATTTATGTGTGCTGTGATCACCTCCAGTATCGTCCTCAGGTTTGTGTCAGATATGAGTTTGTTGTTGCATTTGTCTTTACAGCAGCAGGTGTGACTGACGTTGTATTTGACTCCCCGGTGAGAGACCACTTCATGTGAGCCGCAGAGCTCAGCATCCACGCAGCCCTGAGCAGACAGGACATGGAGGGAGCCGTAGCGGCCTCTGGAGCTGGAACAGCGCTGAGCAGGAAGACACTGGCTGGTGATGTTTGGGCAGGATTTGCCTTTGTGCTGGAGGGGACAGTAATAACACAGCAGGCTGTCCAGAGTGAAGGCTGGGAGCACCATAGCCAACAGGATGCAGGTCAGGAGCAGACCCAGGCTGATGTAAATACAGTTAAACTTAAGTGATAAAGATGTGTGTGGCTTTCATTGCAGGTTTGTGTTGTTGTGTTGTTCACCTGTTGCTGTTTCTTTCTGATCCCATCTTCTTGCATGTAAAAGGCTTGTCAGCCTGAGGAGCCTCCGAACAACAGCTCTGATTAGCAAGCAGAAACAGGTGTTTATAAAGCTACTGCACTCATAAGTGAAAAAACGCGCACAGCTGTGAAAATGGATTTTATTGTTTTAATCACAGCTGGTGTCTACAAAGAGCAATGCAAAAGAAATGATTCACCCTGGTTTTGGTTTTGTTTTTTTCCCCCCTAAGTTTTATTGTAAGCGATGACAGTTCCTGCTGTGCAACATGCATGGTGAATGAACATGCATATTTCCCCACATGGACACTTCCTTGTTGGGTTTCAGCTCACGTTCCGTAGCCAGTGGTGAAGGAGAGTTGTGTATCTTTGTACAAAGGTTCCTGAGGATAAAACCAAATTATACATGAGTTGAAAGGAGTCATTATCACACATGAATATTAAACTAGGATCTAAAATTCCACTGCAGGGTGAAAGCACAACACGACCATCCCGACATGTTTTGGTCAGAGTGGGGATTGAACTACTGAGATTTTGTATTCACAGGATTTGTCATCTTTAAAAATTAACAACACATGCCTCTGTGCACTTTAGACATATGTAATCAGCGTCTCAGTTGAACATGTATGCCGAGTCGTTTCCAGGTCTGTGTATGTGTCATCACGTGTGGGTGTATGTAACACAGCTCCTTTGTCTGCTACAAGAGGAGCTGCGTTATTTCCTTGTGTCATTTTGTATTCCTGACTTGTGCGTGTGCGCGTGTGATTTAGATGAAGAGATCAGGTCAGGGCAGAGCTAAGCAGTTCTGACTCTGCTCAGTTTTTAATAGTTTGCTTACAGCCAGTCCTTGGTCTTCCTCTCGGTCAGTGTCTCTCCAGTTTTCATCTTCCTCCGCTGGGTCATAGGTATACAGAGGAACCAGCCTGTGACGCAGCTCGTCCAATCTGAAGCAATAAGAATCAAACCAAACTGTGAAAATTGATATTCAGATGCCGCTCTAACCACAGAAACAAACGCACCTCTCTCTCCTCCTAATATATACAACCTGAAAAGAGAGAGAGACAGAGATTTAGACTTCTTTTAGATTTAGACAAGTTATCTATGCAGAGTGACAAGTTGATAAACAGTCTTACCACTGCTACTATACATCCAATCAGTATGAGCAGGACAAAAGGGATCAGTGCATAGTAACCAGGAAATCCAGGTTGGCTATGTGTGGGTGAAATATGAGGAGTGGTGTGGTTCATATTCATTTCAGTCTGCTCCACGTCCCGGTAGACAGCCCCTCTCTGCTCTGTGTGCCTCAGCTGACGCCTGCGTGACACATTCAGTGCTGTGCTGTTGTCACCGTCAGTACCACTGAGGGGTCAGGATGGGCCTTCTGTACCTCATAATTAGGCCAATAGAGAGTCGAATAAGGTCTGTAATCCAATAATCCAGGAAGCTGCAAATGGTGCCGTATGATTCCTTTTTGTAGCATTTCTCCGCTTGTGGCCTGTAAAGTAGACGGAAACGCTTCCCGTGTCGCATATCTCAACCTGCTCAATGACATTCCACAGAGAGGAGTGGGTACAATGGATTCTGTCGGAGGATGTGTGAAGCAGATGAATATTGCATCGTATTTAATGCAGTGCTGTTCTCAATGTAATATGCTGAAAATAATGCAAAAGTGTGCAAATATTTCAAAGTGTAATAAGCATACACAAGCTTTGGACACTTTAGACAAAGGATGTGCACTACATGCACAAGGGTAATATGCAGTTTTCACCAGCAGGGGGAAAAGTTGTTGCTGTTGTAAGCTGCAGGTGGGAGGGAGTGAGGGGAGGGCCAGACTGTGGGAGGGGTGAAGGAGCACAGAGGGAAACCTTTCACAGTGCCGTACAGGTCTAACTTGCTGAGCATGGCTTCATTCAAGAATTTGTTACCGCACAGGATGGCACACGAGTAACAAAGAGAGCTTTGATGGTAAGAGTGGTAAATAGTTTTGGTATTTTGTCTTGACTTACAATGTGAACTGCTGGCTGCTATTATATGTCATTTAAATGTGAAAAGTTTATTCAGTGCTTTATCAGACTGCATTACAGTGTGAGAGACGTAATATGAAGGTAAAGATGTCATGTCGTGTTTGTCTGTGTAACTGCGTCCTGGCAGAGTGGCGCTCTTTCCTGTTAGTATTTGAATGCTTGTTAATCATTACACCAACGTAAACCTTCAGCCATAAACCGGCTCACTTGTCCTCCCTGCCATCACAGTCGGATTTCACATGCCGTATTATTCCACCACAGTTGCTGTCATGCTGTGAAAAGGACGGATAGATCTGAAATACAACCAGCTTGAATCCTTATGGATCCTCCTGACCATCAACATGGTATCTTCCAGAGACAAGATGCAACTGTCACTGACCTCCCCATGCCTTTGACAGAGGATCTACATGGAATGCACCTTTACGAGTGTCTTGAAGTCGTCCCTGAAAATGATGATGCACATGTATATGAGAGCACCTTGTCTTGGATCATACCCCCACGTGAACACCAGCCTAAACCAGCAGGTCCTGTGGGGCTGTCTGGAGGAGGAGGTGCAGGGAACACCGACCACCGACCCCCTGATTTTCTCAGATACAGACTCCCTAGTGCGTGTTTGCCTGGCGGACAAAGCCGCCCACCTCCTCCTCCCCCTCCGAGGAGTCGATTGTCCCTCTACAATTTGAATCAGTTTTCCGACGACCACACTGAGCCCACTCAAAAACTGGGTCGTTCCAGGACATATATAGATGATGTGAGTATGCACGCTTTGATTCCTCAAGAGACAAAAAGTGTTGAATGATAAGTAAAAGTTTGCTTTATTGACTTGTTTTGTTTTACAGGATCCATGGAGCATTAAACTAATAGACACTCCAGAAGGCAGCACCAAAAGCCTGGCTTCTTTTTCTGCAGCAACCTCCAGGTGAGACAATGACGATTACATCACATCACAAAACAGCAGCTACAATGAAATCCGCCACACTACACACTTTTAAATGTCATATACCCTTCCTTGTTGGTGAACCGTCTTCATTTTTAGCTGCTACATATTTCCCGTCATTGTTTCACTTTTGCCCTTCCAACCTGTTTTTCTTCATCTTGTCTGGCAGGCTGATGTCACGGTACAAACACACAAACGATGTACACAACACAGGTGTAGTGTGGGGGAGAGTGTCACCAATTCACCCAGCCCTGCTTCAGGAGGTGGAGGTGATGGTCGCCGTGGCCACTGAGTGGGACAATGCCCAGCTCCCGTTTCCCACCATGGGTACTGTACTCGTCTGACACACATGTTTATTGCAGCATACACCTGAGATTGCTATGGTAATTTGTGGACAATAAAGATGAAGTGTTTGTAATACCACACCTTTTGTACCCTTTGTGCACTACAGTCACTTTCCATGGAGATGTTGGCAGACTGTGTGTGTGTGTGTGTGTGCGCTTGTGTGGACTCTGAACTCTGATCTTTTTATCCAGTGGACAGGACAGTGAAGAGTCTGATTGATGAGATCTTTCAGCTGCTGGACCTCAACCGCAACCCAAATGCACATTATGTTTTAAAACTGTGTGACTCTGAGGAGTATCTCAGAAAGTAAGTCAGCCTACTGTTGTCACCTAAGATGTTTTTTGTTTTTTTTTTAAATGTATTTAGTACAGCACCATCTCTTTATCTCTTTAGTGAGGAACTCCTGGGAATGCATGAGACCATTCAGATGTATTTCAAGTTCAAACTTGCGGTGCCTCTCCGACTGCTCCACGTAAACAACTTCAAACACAGTCTGGCCAGAGATGTAAGTCGGATCTTTAACTTACACGCACACCTCTAACCGGCCCATCGAGGAGCTCATTTGTTATCATCGGGGCTATTGTAGCTGTAAAAACCTCCACCCAGATTTCATGACTTTGCTCTGTTTACACATAACGTCATGGCTGCTGGTATTTAGCAGTAGACTGTAGGTGTGGCCACAGACTTGTTGAAGAAAACATAATCATTTCACTGCTATTTATTCATTTTGAATGACATGCTGCTATCATCTATGGCTGCTCCTCTAAGGCTGAGGACGACAAGACCCCATGCCATCTGTACCAGCTGCTGCGTCCCGCCTGTGTCTTCAATACCTGCAAGTAAGATGACAGCCTGTCCTAAGTCCCATATCAGTAGGCTAAGAGTCAACCAGTCTGTAGAGACTGTGCTTTTACTGCATGGCTCACCACCAGTTTGTCATCTTTAATCTCTGCTTTTCAGGCTGAGCTTGGTGAATGTGCTCAACAGCTACAACAGAGAGGTGGCAGAGCTGCTGACAACCAAAGTGAGTGCTGCATTTATGCTCTCACTGTTTTATTTGTCTGAGCTAAGTGTCCTGAAGTGACTGTCTCATATTGCTCTTCATGTCTGCAGTCTGGCATGAATGTTAATGTGCTCGTGAGCCGCGTTCGCACCATCAGTAATCTCCTCTGTGGGCTCTCGTGTCAAGAGCTGGAGGACGCCATCGGCAGGCTCAACAGAATCAATCCCATCCCTCTGGTAGGACAAGTTTTCTCCTAATAAAATGCTACTGTCACTTTAAACTTACAGTTATTTATTTTCAGTTTGATAAACTAAAAACCACAGAAATGCAGACATTCATGCCACTTTGTTTCCTTATCCGTTTTAGAGTCATGATGAAATGAGTGAATGTGAAGCTGGTGAGTACCTACAGTGGCATTGACTGATTGTACGTATGTTTTGATTCCGTTTACCTTCCGGTGCATGTTTATTATCTGTCCCACAGCTGTGATCATCCTCCATGGGGCGCTCCTCAAAGTGCTGCAGATTTTTTTTGACAACTTCCAGTCAGACTTCACAGGCCAAAAACAAACAGGCAGGCCACAAATCTGTGACGTTGACAACAACCAGGAAATCTTCCAATTGAACGTTACTGCTTTCTACAAACTACAACTCGCATGGTTGACCACGTAAGTATACATTTGTTCACTCTATTGTAAACGCACAAATAGACAATGATCAGGATTTGTCCTCTTTTTCTATCCTCTGTAGGTACGAGAGCTTCTCCGTTTCCTGTGAGTTGACGTACGGAGGAAAAAAGATCTGCGACACTGCTGTTTCTGAAAATATCAGCACTGCTCTGTCCTTTGGAAACAAGATCCACTGTAACCGCAAGTAAGGGCCATATTATGGAGTCTCATCACAGTCTTCATCTCTTCTGTTGTCTATTTTTTACTGATGTATAAATGCGTGTTTCTGATTTTTAGGATGGTGTTCCCCTTTACAGTAAACCAGCTGCCCTATGAGTCCATGCTGACTTTTCGCCTCAAGGGCTCAAAGAAAGGGAAAGGCCCGGAGCCTCTAGGCTGGGCTGTGTTACCTCTTTACAGTGACAGGCAGGTTTACACCAACATTTTTGAAGTGGAAGCTCTCATATTGTATATATACAAAATATTTTTGTGTTATTTAGTGTGTTTACTGTGTGTGTACTGTAGGTCCCTTGTTAAAGGAACAGTCCTGCTCAGCCTGTCCACTCTGCCTGAGTTGCCTGTTTCTCCCACTCCAGCCCTGTTTGACAGCCACAGACAAGCCATGGGGGTCATCCTGCAGGTCAGTAATGCTGGATACCTGCTGCCCCCTGCTGACCAAAGCACCAATGACACTGTGTTCTCTGCTCAGTCATTCATCCTCCTGCCTTTCTTCGTCTAGCTCGAGTTTCAGGATCAGTTTGAGTGGATGTATCAGAGACCCAACCCGCTCCCCGGCTCAGTCTTCTTCTCTCAGCCTTGGGACGAACTGCAGAAGAAAATCCTGGATGTTTCTAAGAAGCATTGCATCTGTTTGTGAGTAAAGTGATTCACTCCATAAGTCACATAATAATAAAACAATCACTTGTTACTTGCTTCTGAAATGCGCTCTCCTTCTCTAGTCTGACAGAAAATGAGAAATCTTTCCTCTGGTGTAAACGTTCGAGCAGCGACAAAGGAAGCACTTTCCTACACCTGTTGCTGAGTGGAGCCCCCCAGTGGCAGCCCGAAGACCTGACAGAAATCTACACTATTGTAGACAGTTGGCCTATTCATCTACCTGAGGAGGCTCTTTTCCTGCTCAGTGACAGGTATCAGTGCCCAAAAGTACAAAAAAACGCATTACAAAAGCAGTTTAAATTTTTTTATGGCTTCATTTCTTTTCTTTTTGTTTTCCAGTTTTCATGATCAAACTGTGCGGCGTGCTGCAGTTCAGTATTTTGAACAGATACCAGATGGAGAGCTAGAGATGTTTCTTCCACAGCTGGTCCAGGTTAACTAACCAACAAACACAGTCCATCAACACTTCACATTCATCTCCTCTTTCCGCTTGGTCCTCATTAGTTTGATGTGCGGTTGATCAGCCTTGCTGTCCCGCAGGCTCTGAAGAGTGAGTGGAAACTGGACGGACCTCTGGTGATGCTGCTGCTGGAGAGGTCGCTGAAGAACATAAGGATTGCTCAGCAGCTCTACTGGTGAGTCAGAAGTTAAACTGGTGGACAGTTGTCTAGTTCATCACCTTCACTTAAAGGTACGTATTTGTCATGTGCAACGTCTAGCTTTTCCTCCACACAGCGAGGGTCAGTCCAGCAGTAAATGATACAGTGTGTAGGCAGAAACATCTGCCTCCTATTTGTTGGGATAACTTGATTAGTCTTCACAGTATGTAGTCTCTCTTTCAGTTGCCAGGTCATCTTTTTTTATATGTAACAGTATCTGTACAATGACTTTTGAATATCCCTGCAGGCTCCTGGTGGATGCCCACTCTGATCCCTACTACCAGGGCTGGTTCAGTAAAATCCAGGCTGCTTTCCGGCACTGCTGCGGCCGAGCACTGAGGCAGGAGCTGGACCAAGAAGCCCGTCTTGTGTACGTGCTGGTACAGGTGGCCGAGAAGGTTCGCAATACCGACAAGGTTCGACGTAAGGTCTGTAGTCACTCTCTTGCTCTACCAACCTTGTGAGAAATGCACTTTTTGAAAATGTTTTTGCGTCATATTGCATGTGTTTGTCCGCAGAGTGTTTTGAACAAAGAAAAACTGATGATTGGCGACTTCTTCAAAGATGACACTAGCTGTTGCTTACCGCTGGATTCTACAGTCCGTGTGAAGGGAGTGAACCTGGACGTAAGTTACACGTTACACATCATGTGATCCTCCAGCACACAGTACTGTAACATTTCATATTAGTGTTGTGTTACTTCTAGGGCTGTAAGTTCTACACCTCCAATGCTGCTCCGTTGGGGATCTCATTTATTTGTGCTGACCCTCTGGCAAGTAACGTCAGTGTCATCTGCAAGGTGAGCAACAGTATGTTTTTATTGATCCATATGGTTCTTGTTGCCTTCCAGAAACACGCACATCAAACACAAAGATGACACATTAATGCTTTGTTCAGACAGGAGATAACCTGCAACAGGACATGCTAGTGCTTCAGATTGTGCGCGTGATGGACAGAATCTGGCTTCAGGATGGCCTGGACCTGCAGATGATCACCTACAGGTGTCTTCCTACAGGCAGAGCACAGGGTCAGTCTGACTTGAGTGTATTTGTGTGTGTTTTTTTAATACACTGTAGCTGTTCTTACAGTCATCTGCCTTCACTCTGTCAGGCCTGGTGGAGGTGGTACCTGAGGCTGTGACACTGGCTAAGATTCACCAGGAGTGGGGTCTGGGTGGGACCCTGCGGGAGGACACACTGGAGAAATGGTTCCACATGTGGAACAAAACAAAGGAGGGCTATGAGAAGGTCAATATCACTGTAAAACATTTTATCCTAATACTTCTATGGATACACTGTGTAACATATCTCTGCTGCTGTGTGTACGTGTGTGCAGGCTGTCATGAACTTCATCCACTCATGTGCTGGGTGGTGCGTGGCCACCTTCATCCTGGGGATCTGTGATCGCCACAACGACAACATCATGTTGAAGCACAGCGGACACATGTTCCACATTGATTTCGGCAAGATTATGGGCAACGCACAGAAGTTTGGAAGCTTTAAAAGGCAATGCATTAAAATAAACGTTTGACAAGTGAAGAGATGCAGGTGGAAAGCCATGTAAATGACGTGAACCTTCCCCCACTCCCTAACAGGGACCGTTCACCCTTCATCTTCACGTCTGAGATGCAGCACTTCATCACAGGCGGGGGGCAGAAGCCTCAGCGTCTGCATCGCTTTGTGGAGCTCTGCTGTGAAGCCTACAACATAATCAGACAGCGCTCTGCACTCATACTCAGTATGTTGGAGCTGGTAAGACTAAATGACAGCACCACAGTATTCTTACAATGTCTGAGGACAGAAAGTATAAAAGTGTGTATTTCCAGATGCTACATGCAGGAATGCCAGAACTGAAGGACTCCAATGATCTGCAGTACGTCCAGAACAACCTCAGACCTCATGACACAGACCTCGAGGCCACCTCCTATTTTACAAAGTAATTTAATACACCACACACAGCTCAGTTTTAACAGTGACACTTCATTCCTCTGTTGACACTTTGCTTCATCGTGCCATAGGAAGATCAGGGAGAGCATAGACTGTGTTGCCGTCAAGTTAAACTTCCTGACGCACAGCATGGCTCAAGGGAAGAAACAAGAGCCACTAGCCCAGGATGGCATCCCTGTTTCCAGCACCAACATCCAGGAGGCTGTCATCGAGGAGTTCATCATCAAGGGAAAAGATGTGGTGAGGCTGCACGTTGCTCTTTGTGGGGCGTGATTCCAAAAACATTGTCCTCAGTGTGCCTGTTTGTTTTATGTAATTTAATGTCAAAGTGAGATTTTTGCCTGATGCAGCACAGAGCTTTGTGCCACATCCTAATAGCCAGGGGAGCAGATAAAACACCTGGAACTGACAGCTGGTTCACACATTCCTGCTCTGAGAGGAATATCCCTCAGCACTCTGCCGGCTCCGTGTGTGTCTGCTGTCACTTGCGGCCTCCCAGGCAGCAGAGCTGTGTTTGGAGTGTGTCTCCAGAGTAGAATGAAGAGTGTTACTGCTGTTTGTTGACATTTCACAGCTCTTTGATCAGAGGATTCCTGATTTCTGGGAGAACGGAGCATTACCTTAGACTATTTAAAGTTCATCCTGTAGAAAAAACAGGACAGAACAAGCATCAAGGATTGGACATGTGAAAACGGGTCTCTGTTCCTGGAATATTAGCTCAACCTAATAAAATGTTGTGGTGTCATTTGCAGTTCTATAAGCTGAAGATAACCATCCATGATGGATTTCTGACCAGCGAGAAGACATTTGGCCAGTTTGAGCTGATCCACAAACAACTGCAGAAATACTTCATAGAGTCAATGCTGCCTCAGTGAGTCGCCAAAACATAATGCGTTTTGTGACATCACGTCTTCTTTCACAGTAATGACTAAATAAATGTCTTCGCTCAGGTTCCCCAGCTGGTACAAGATGTCATTCACACCAAGCAGGAGGATGACCCTGCTGAATAAATACCTGAAACAGCTTTTTCAGGGGCCATGCAAAGGAGTGAGTTTGTCCTCATCATGTCTCATTGATCTCCTGTTAGCTCTCATTGTAACAGTCTCACTCTGCCAACCTGCAGAATGAATTTGTGTGCAGCGTGTTTCTGGATGGACCCAGCACCATCCGCAACAGTGTGCCAGCAGGTATTTAAAAGATTGAAAGCAATATTTCGAATGTAAATATCACGTGGACACCAATGATGTGTTGATTTCACGCAGGAGGGCGTCCACAGGTCCAGCTGTGCATTTCTTACTGTGACAGTAAGCTCTCCGTGTTGGTGAAACACCTGAAGAACGTTGTGAGTTTTCCTTATGCTTATTATTGTGTCATAGCATTCAACACGAGGAAAGCACGCACTGTAATGAGTTCTCTGTATTTTTCAACAGAAGCAGACAAATGGCTCTAACCCTGACGCCTATGTGGTCACACGTCTGAGACCAGACCCTCAGCAGCACTCCAAGAGGAAGACAAAAACCGTCCGCAATAATGACAACCCCACCTTCAATGAACTGGTAGGGCTTCGTATTACTGTAGTAATGGGACATCTGTGGCTGCACAGTTAGTTTTGTGTGGGCTTGCAGTATTCTTTTTGCCAGAGAGACACAGGTGGCTGATGGAAAAATCCAAAATGTCATTTTCAGCCTTGTTGCCACTTGTTTACTGCAGTCAAGACCACAGATTTCACAGCAGATGACACTTTGTATCCTCCCAACACTTGATATTTGGATTTCCTTCTCTGGATTCAGTCCCTCTTGAAGTGCCATCACTCAGTTCACTTAACCCTTTTCACTTATATGCTGCTGCTCTTCTTGCTCTGTGAGTGTTATGACCTTTGAGTGCTGACCCGTCCATCTCTGACCTGTGGCGTCCCACGCATTTTACAGTCGCTAATCATTCTTGTCAACAACGACAAAAAAAGTATGACAAAAATACCCTGAAATTCTGAAAGTAGATCTTTGATAACTAAATATTCTCCCTCATGTTCACAGCTGGAGTACAGTCATGTCCCTCTGCTGTATGGGATGGTGCTGGAGGTGACAGTGAAGAGCAAGAAGACTTTTGTGGCTGCGACCAACATTAGATTGGATGATGAGTTGCTAGACAAGGAGACTTGGTTCCCTCTGGGAAACTGTGCAATCTGACCTCAGGGAGCTGCACTGTGTGTGTGCTGCCAGCAGGGGGTGCAAGCGCTCTTAGAGAGCCAATCCATTGAGAGAGATTCAGACAAATCCACCTGAGGAAAAGAACAATGCACATCATTTATTTACCTGTTTATCAGATACAACTTGACCTCATGTCACTGCTAAAGATGCTGGCAGTGGATGAGGTGTTTGGATGAAGTTACAAAGACTGTTTACTGTGTTAACTTATCATGTATTATTTTTTTAAATGTTGGACGTTTGCTATATTTTTGGATGTTACCTCGGTGATGGACGAAGGACATATTATCATATTTGCACTTTTATCCTACTTTGTTTCCTCTCTGTGTATGCTTGAGACTGTTGATGTGACAGATTAAAGAGGAGGCGATGCAGCACTTGTTTGGAGCTGCCTTCTCGTTACCTGCCCCAGACTGAGTGTGTTTGTCCCTCCGGGCTGTGTCAACTGGATGTCCTTGACCAGTGGAATTGGAGCTTGAGGACGCATAAGGGAGGGAGAAAGAGAGAGAGAGAGAGAGAGGGGTGAGGAGGAGGAGTGAGTGTGTGAGCAGGATGACAACGCTGCCTCTCTGCCCTGAAGGGCTGAGTTAACACTCTCCCCCACACTCCATGCTTTGTCTTATCCATCAGTGGCATTCAAAAACAGTTATGCACATGCATGCACAAACACGCAAAGGCAGGCAGTCACATGCACAGCCCTAGAAAGAACAGCCACACACATGCTCACTGTTTCAAAGCTAAGGTAGCTCCTCATGTTATCTTAATGCCATCCTCTTCCTGACAGGCCTGCTGACCCGTGCTTTCCTGGGCCTCATTCATAGGATTTGGTGATGAAGGAGGATAGAAATAGACTTCCCTGCACTGGATTTGGTTCAATAATGTATACCTCTGTGAATGCTATTTATATTATTCCCTGCTGGGTCTCTTGCAGGGGAAGTAGGATTGGAAGCAAACGCTGTGTTGATGGAGTGTTAATGCACAGTATCTTTGCATTACTAGTATGAGTTTCAGCTCTGAATATTTATCTAATACAACAATTATCATCATAATTGGTCTTTAATAAAGTGATGTGTAAACTCAAGGGATTTATTATGTGAAACAGAATGGTCTTTTTCCTCTGCAGCACACACTTTGAAAAAAAGGACACATCTATTTCTGACAATAAAACACATATTTATATCTGAGAAAGGGGTGCTTTTTAGTTTATTTATATATTTTTGTTGTTGTTGCTGAATCCACCACGCTTCTCTATCTGTTGGCAAGGTGTACGCGTGTGTGTTTGTGTGAAAGTCTGATATGGAGAGCTGTTTTTAGGAATACCAGACAAAAACGAAGAGGGAAGCTGGATCCAGGCTGCATCCGTCTCGGGACCGGAGAGGCACCCAGCGGTAGCCTGGAGGTGGAGAAGGAATGGAGGCGTGAAAAAAAGAAATGTACGTGTAGCTGCTAAATATACAAACGTCTTATAGACGGGATAATTTACATAAAAATGCATCCACAGAGCAGAAAGCAACCTTGAGTAATGCTGACACTGTGAATGTAGGGGAAATACAATGATCGTCCACACTGTCACCTGATATGAATCCCTTTACTCCACCCCCCCTTGTCACTCCCTCTGTCTGGTGGCTCACCTTTCTTCAGGCTGGTGAAGGGCAGGGTGTACTGGCCGACAAACTCACTGCTGAGAAGGCCGGTGTGATTGCGTACACAGAAGCGGATGAGGCAGAGATCCGGGACAGCAATGTTAAAGGTCATGTCAGCATCCCAGTGAGGACTTAGAGCTGTAGAGGTAAACAGAATGGACCATCTCTTTACACTTAGAGAGCATCTTTGGACTGCAGGAACAGTTATGATGTTGAGACTTTGATGTATTATGTTACGGAGATACTGCTGCCACCTCCGGTTAAATGGTATTATCACGTGACGACTTGTACTAATCCAGCCTATAGCCACACTTCTGCTAGACTTGTCAATGTAGCTCCATGTCTCCCAGATTGATTATCAAATTCAGTGTATTTAATATACAGTATATACAAAATATATTTCTGCAGCTTGTTTCTATGGCGCCCCTATGGCCACAGCTTGTTGGCTTAAAATCAGTTTATTTAGCAAAGCAAAAAATCTTCAGAGAACAGCTGAGCACTTCTGTTCAAAGGCAATCCTCTGCTACATGTTTAAGAAACTCAGCACATTTCTTCACAGAAGCCAAACAGCAGCAAACCAGGAAATAAAACCATAAAATACTGCTGTCAGACTGAATAAACTTCCCCACAGTCCGGTTTGTGTCGTGGTTTCAGTGTTTTTCCTTCTAGAGTCATGTGACCCTTCTGTATGTAGTGTCTCTGCACAAAAACAGACGTGGGCATGTTTTAGATGGATGGATTGTTGAAAACCTTTGTACCGAGTTGGTGTACAACATTATCAATGGTTTCTGTGGATGTAGATGCTTTGCCTTTCCTCTATCTCACACTGTGTGCTTGTTAATGGTGAAACCAACAGTGTCACAGTGACCAACATCAGGAAGAGCAAGTATGGGGAAAAAAAGTGAAGGTAATGCCTTCAGCTGGCTCAATATATGCTGATTTCCGTAGACTTACAAAAGCATCAAAATCTAACAAAACAGAGAGCCACTCATACTTACAATTGTTTTTGATGACACGTGTGCTTTTTTTGCAGGTGTCAGATGAAACCCCATGAATCTCCACTCTGACAAAGGGATCCAAAGCTTTAGCAGTCCTGGGGACAGGTAGGTTGGAGCCGCTGATTACCTGGAGATAGACATATGTATTTATAATCAGCTAATTTTGGAAAACGGAGAAAAATAAGGGGGAGAGTGCAACTACACTGGAGAAATGCAGACTTCTCTGCAGTCCTCTCACACTGAGCCTTTCCTTCCCTGCCCCGATCAAAGACAAACCTGCATGTTATTATCACGACATGCCCCGCTTGGCATTGATGAAGCTTTACAGTGTCCGGTCTAAAATTACAGCCTCTTTCCTAAAGTCACGCTGCAGCACACTCTGCATTGAGCTCATTCACAGACACAATAGTCCCTTCATGTGAGTTATCATTATAAACACACACACACACACACAAAAAAAGATCTATGTTTGTCGTTGACACTTTTATGCTAAACAGACTCATGGAAGCTCAAGGGGAAATATTGTTTTCCTGCGCATATGAATAATTTAATGTTGAAAGATTGAAAACTCGACCCTGTTTAAGTTACAGCACTGAATGCTTCTCATGAGTCTAATTCACTGAATCGAGAGCTGAGTCAAGATCGTGGAGTTTCCCTGAAGTGATCAAATAACACAGAGTGATGATGTGAATAAATAAAGGCAGGACTTTCCCCCCTGGGCACCCCAAAACAGAGCACATCACATTTATATTTCATGCATTGGGCTGTGATTATGAGCCAATGTTTGAATGTGCATATTCTGTATGCTGTGCCTTTGTTTAACTCTATACACAGTCAATTGAACAAGCCTTATTTTCCTTGTAAGATCTATAACAGAGACAAGAATAATAGCAATACTACATGTAGGAATTTAAAAGAACTAAAGTCTGATTTAGGATGTCTGTCAGTACAGGCATGCTGTGACACTGTACTCAGGCACAGTGTTTCAAATGGCATAGCCACTGCTAGACTTGGTAATGCATACAATCCAATTGCAAGAACTCCACAAGAGTCATTTATTTGTATATATTGCACCTAATATGACTGAAGTATGATACCTGAAAAGAGACTTCAACCGCAACCTTCAGATTAAGAGTCTTATTCTATACTAACTGAGCTATATGGGCTCTAAGTAAAGACAGACAAAACAGCCCAGGATCGAACAGAATAAACGTCAGGAAAAGCACTAAACAGCTGACTGATTTCCATCGGTTGCAGGTATTCATTCATTAAATATTGGAAGGATCACATTAAAAAATAAGGGTGCATTGAGTAGTCTGAAATGTTCTCTTAAATTTATCAGAGTAGCACCAGTATGTCTCCAAATAATGGTGCTATTATTTTTATATGTGATTAAAAAAAAGTGACACAAGCTTCACAGAAATCAAAAGTTCATCAGTTTTTGAGGGCTGTAAACCTTTCAAATGCTTTGGTCGTAGCATAGAGCCATAGCATCATTTATTACTTACTTCAGATGACAATTGGTGAGGGCTACCTATACATATAGTATGACAGCTATTCATAAAGGTTGTGTACATATAAAGTCGTGATGTCCACAGAGAAGATGTTACTGTGTTCTCAACATCTTTTGTGATACTGTAAGTGCTGCTATTAATGTCCCTCAAGATGCTTAAAATAATGGAAAAGGGATGATTTATTAATTGGACTCTGAGTCTAATTGCATTAGATCACTCCTGTCTCTCCTTTCCATTTACTTTCAGAGGGAGATAATCTAATTAAACAGACACTCAGGGAGTTTTACATCATTGTTGGTTCACAGCATCCAGCAGGGAAACATTTATCTGGAGGCAAAGAGAAAGAGGAGCTGTGCCACACAATGTCCTAGATTGTGAAGCAGAGGCACACACACACACACACACACTGACAGTCCTGTAACATTACACCTTAATCCATAAATCCACCATGAGTGGATTATTCAGCGTTCAGTGCTCCACAGCAGTACCTTGAGCAGCAGGTGTGTGGGTTTGAGGCTGCTCTGGCTGCAGCCGGGATCAAAGCTCCTTTGACTGGACGTGAGCGCTGGCGGCTTCAGGATGTATCCACAGCCCCCGTTGTCTTGGAAACGGCCATCATTAAGGTCCATAGGCAAGCCCAGAGATTGAAAATTGAGAGCCACTGCAAAAACACCATGGGACGATATTACAAAACACAAAGGAACAAAAGTGAAAGAGAGCCTAAAGCTTGTTAAAATAAAAAAAAAGCAGCATGAGATGATCCCTGCATACCTTCCATCTCTTTCTCATTCTGCAAGAGAATGTTAAATTATACAATGAATTGAAATGTTTCTGCAACAATGGCATGCATTGCATCAGGGAGGCATTCAAAATCACCAACTGTGCAAGGACTGCCTGGATATAGCTGTTTTTTTTTCTGTAGTGCAAAACTCTGTCTTCAGTATCATCATCTGAGTCGATACAACAGAATAATGTCTCTGTCTGGCTGGACAGAAATGTTGTCTGCACTAACATGTTGTTCTGTATATTTGTCACAGTGGATGTTCTCCTCGTCTGCAAATGATCCATCTCAGCTGCAGCTTTGTTTCCGCAGCCTCCTGCAACTGTGAAAAGTACAGATCACCATCTGCACAGCTGCCACCGCAGCACGTAGCGATCAGCGGGGCTCCATGTCGCAATCGGTGACTGACTGAATAGAGATGGATGAAGAGAATGTGTGAAGACAGAGTGACAGGAACACTGGCCAAGATCAGGCCTGTGACTTGATCCTCATGGGTAAATCATACAATATCAGTTGGCAGCAGTTTATTAGGAAGTTTTATTTGGGAAGCTCACGCATGTTAAATAGAGTCACAACCAATACTCATGTTTGACTCTAAACAAGGGGTCTGACCCAGTCAGGGCTGTAGTTGAAAGGAAGCACATTCACGAATCGATTTAGAAAAGGTCTGATAAGAGAAGGCTCTGCAGGGTAAACACAGACGAGGTGGTCTGGCTGTGGATTGGAGGGGAGTGTTCTTTTCACTGTTAACAGGACACTTGGTGAGGTCGTTCACTTTGAAGTTCCACAGTCTGGCTTCTGAACTGCAATTCTCTCTCTTTCTATATACATATCTATACCTTGTACTGTAATGGAGTCCAGCAGTTTGCGGACACTTTTAAATTATGTTTTCATGGTTTTTGATCGTGACCAAAGAAGAAGCATATAGGTGTTAGAATGAATGGCGTCATGCTGTTGGAGTCAGCGCTCAGCCAATGTAGAATACAATACAGACTCACCGAGTTGTGCGCCCACATTCCAAAACTCTTGAGGATTGTAGTTGGAGGAAGACGTTCTGGAACCAGCTGGATAGATCCTGCTGAGGAACTTCTGGTTGTGTTGAATGAAATCTCGCCCTGAGTGGGAGGACACGCAACATATTACAGGTCTTGCACATTTTAATTAATTTGACTCACTCACAGTAGGTGTGATGTAGTGCTTCAGTAAAAAGACTGATGTCTATTTGTCAATGAGCAGGTAAAAAGTTCTTGACTTTTGGCTGTTTTTGGATTTGTTCTTGGAGCTCAGTGTGATATCTCATATAACTGGATAACTGGAAGGAATTTACATTGAGGATCTCATTTAACTTTGTCAGGCAGTGACTATAGTCTTGTCTTTTCAAACAGCAAAGACCGGATGCTTATGAGCTGATGGTGAGGTCGGCTCTTGGTGCATTGACTCAATTAGGTATTGGTGTTCATGGTGTTCATGAAGTCAGGAGGAAAGGACATGGCTTTTAAAAGGTGATTGAATGAACCATCTGTCAATCAACATGTATGGAAAGACAAAGTCAGCCAATCAGATCCATGAGCACCCAGTAAGAACCACCCAAATAACTTGAAACATGCAAAATAGATTTGTGAGAGTTTGCGATCTCACAAATCTTGTGATAATGCAGCTGCTTGATAATTTAAATTATAATTTAATGTAACAAGCAAACAGCTTTGTTTGCTGATTAAATCGGAAAATACTTTGAAAAGTATTTTTTTCCTGCTTAGCTTTTGTATGTTTAATGATTTTCAGTCTGAGGAATAAAAGGCTGGCACACATCTTCACATTGCGTGTTATCACTAGCACAGCTGCAGTCTTCCTGCGGGGCTCGACAAAACTACACGTCTTTACCAGTCAGCCAGCTCATAATGATGTAGCTGTGTCTGAAAAGTGTTGTTCCCCCTCAGTAGGAAAAGATTTCATTTCTCTACATCACTCCATTTCTACATTATGCTGCAGCAGAGCAGTGTGATGACACTTTAACTGATTACCCGTTGATTCTAACCTCTGTGGGCTCTTTTCAGTTCCCCAGCAGTGAAAGTATTAGAAACATTACCACGCTCATACTCTTGTTTTATTCTGTCGAAGGCGCCGTCTTATGTTGTATATGTCACATGAATGTCATGTTCAATCTGCTCTCGCTCTTACTAAGGTTTATGGTTATGGGTGTAACTGCATCCGTGGAGCACAGGGGACCCTGTGTGATGATCAATTAAGTGGATCTGTTGTTTGTTGTTGTTTATGGTAAAAGGTTTTGTAGAATGAATAATACGCCCTCTTTTTAACATTCTCCCCTTGTCTCAGTGTTTCAGATCAATACAATGCTTTTTACCTGAGCTTTTAGCTAGCTTGCGAGCCCTCTTCTCTGCCAGTGATGTGTTCTCACAGTAGTTTTGATTGTCCTTGGAGTGACTGAAGCTGACAAACTTGACAGACCTTGTGTATATTACCAGGTCAGACAAAGCCTTTGCCACCATCACCTTCATCTTCTACACATGACATTTTGGGCAAAACAAACCAAAGACGATGATCACTGAAAGATTTAGCATTTTATCTACATAGATCTGTGTTCAATCCTGACTTACTTTCTTTTTTGACTCTGTTTTTCTGGGAGACCAGAACTTTGCTTTGGGTGGAGGATCCTCCTCCTCTTCATCCTCCTCTTCGTCATCATCCTCACCCTCACCCTCATCTGCACTATCCTCTGCAGCCGCTGCCTCCTCTGTCTTTACCTGATGTTTAATCTTTTTATTTTTGATGAGTATCTTATACATCAAGTCCTAGCAAATTCAACACAAAGAGTAATTATTATTATTTTTAAACCGTAACCGCATCCTCAGACTTAAGCTACAAACATCAAAATATTCTTTTTGCACAAACCTCCCACGCTACACTCGTCACAGAGATGCTATTCTTCAAAGAGGACATGCACACAGTTTAGAAAGATAAGAAGAGAAGAAACACTAGCAGCAGGTGGATCAAATGATAACACATCTGCTGCTACATTTCACTGACTACAAATCTATAGGGCTCTCTTTGCTGATGAGCAAGCAATATGCTAAATGTAAAAACACATTCTGGTGTTTTTAGGCAGCTCCTTGGTAAGCCACACGACAGGCAGTCTGTGTCACGCTCTGTATGCACAGGCAGGATATGCAAAATAATTACAGATATGCCAACATTAACAACCTGTAAGAGACAAAATTACACAGTCTGCAAAGCGAAAATAGAGGCTTTGCTTGTGTTGATGGAATTTAGGAGACCGTACGTGGTTCTTGAGGGGAGTTTTGCCTCATGCTGACAGTAAAAAATAGAATAAAGCAGCATAATGACATGCTAATTTACTATAGCTTATTCTAATCCTACAATAACACTGCTTAATTGAAAAATTTGAAGGCAAGACAAGTGGCTATTCCATCTTTCCTGCAGCTTTATAACTTAGTAAACTTTTAAAACCTTTGATCAATTTGGTCACAGTGTAGAGCGAGTAATGAGCAACTCTGAGCACATCTTATAATTAGAAACCTGCC
>JAVQJX010041531.1:0-10281 GCA_036025115.1 Ambassis agassizii
CATATGGCATAGAAATGTTACAACCTTTTCAGAGCACCACTGAATTCAGATTGTGTCTATTTGTGTGGAATCAGAGAATTTGAATTCATTGTACGCGTTATAATGTGAGTGTATTAGGATAATTATAATAGAGATTAGGGAGCAATCTTTGATGATATTCATGTAAAAAAAAAAAACAATCAGCACCTCTCAACCTGTCTTTCTGATTGACAAAAAGCTGCTGCACAACCATGGCACTGCCGAGATGTTTAACATTTGTGTTAATCTGAGACCTGTTGGATCCCAGATGGTGGAATGACAGCCAAGCTGCAGCATGCTGCTTATATTATGCAATGTGAGTGGCTAATAATTGCCGAACTAATTACACAGCTAATTAAACAGACATTATAAGGAAAGTATTTTTTTTTTTACAAAGAAGACTGACAAGCTTATTTGCAGAGACTGCAGTGAAAGGGTCTAATGTATAGTTCCTTCAAGTGCTTGTCCTTCTAAGCTCAAGCTGGTGTGTGCTGCATTCGAGTACTCTTTGCTGAAAATAAAATTGACACTAACAAAAACTAGATTCTTGTATGTATGAGACAATATAGCTTCAAACACAGTAAATCAACCTGATGGAGCTACATTAATATTGCTTGACCTGTTGGCTTTTTGTGTCCATGTAAATGTTTCTGCATGTGACAACAGCAAAGTGCCACTCAGGTATTCCAACTTTAATTTACCTCTGTTCGATCATAAGCACTCATCTCATAATTACAGTATTTCAGACAGCACTTAAAAGCACCATGAGAGCGGCTCTCCAGCTCAATCCTCCAATCACAACCCCACCCAATGCACCTGACTCTGAGTCACAGGCAGAAGGTGCAAACTGGCTGAAATTATGAAAAAAGAAACTTGATGAGGGCCTTGGAGAGGGCTATGCAACAATTAAAACGGAATATGTTCTGGATATAGTGTTAGCATGGTAGCTTGTCATTCTGAGCAAATAGATAACTGCTACGGCTCTGAGTTTACTCGTACGCCAACCATGGGATGTTTGTTGGTCAATAATCAAATTTGGCCTGACAGTGCAGTTCCCTCTGTCACTTTTGGAGTTGCTTTGCTCTTATTCCAAATATACACCAATATACTGAAGTGAATTTACCACCATACATCATGAGTTGACAACATTTTTTAAACTACTTTCACTGCCAGATGGGGAGACAAAAAAAATCCATGCCATAGTTTAAAGGATTAAAATTGAAACACTCAACTGATGATGGCTGTTAAAAAGTTATGGGTGCAACTATTTATTTTTTTTTCGGTGCAAAGTTACAATCCCTTGTGACATATTATGATGGTGTTAAAAGATAAGCTGCATATCCAAAGTGCTAGGTTCTAAAACTTTCTCTTAACAGAAAGCGAGTACCATCAAACGGCAACATATTGGCCAATGATTCATCTGTGGTGCATCTGAGGTCTCTCATTTCTCCGTCAGCTCTTCTCCACGCAAACTGAAACAACAACGAAACTTGCACACCGAGTCATGACTGAGGATCTGCCACAGCTCGTCATCCTCCCTTTGTGAGTACAGTGCCATTTACAATGAACACAATTCCTTTCTTCCTCCCAGACAGATAATAGCTGCCATTCATCACAACCTCCCAAATGACGAGTTTCATCGATTACCCTTACAGTCATGGAGATGGAGGCTCTGAGACTGTCAGAGCAGAGCTGGGCAGCAAACGCCCCGCAGAGGAGCAAAACAAACTGCAAATCAGAAAAGGAGGAAACAGATATCAACTCCCCTCTATGAACAATGCAGCGAGAGCTCCATGTTTGGGCTGCTAATGACATGCACAGACTGGGAGGGGAGGTGTTCCTCCAACACAACCTGCTACATCTCACGGCCGAGACAACTGCATAACAGAGATTTACTCTTATAATGAAATCCTTTGCTTGCTAGTTGCTTAGCAACAAAAGTACTGATTCATATAGCGCCTGACACTGCATTTCTGACACTTTGGAGGAAGGTTGATTCTGGGCTGGGAAAAGGAGGGTGATAGGAAGATAGGGCAGGAGTTATGAAATGAATGCCAGGAGAGCAAAAAGGCACAGAGAGGGGGAGATTGGAAGTGAAAGGATGACCCGTCTCTGGCTAACTCCCACAGAGTCGCACAACAGGTTGGTGGAGCTCACCAGCTTCCCTTGGCAAAAATCGGAACAAAAACACAATCTGACTGTTCTCTTATTCTATTTCCGTTACTCTTGTAGATGAAGATTTTGGCTAAATATTAAGCTGAAGTATTGCATAAAAAACACAGCATCGATCGTGCATTTAATAACATAACAATTCACCACTTCTTGCCTTTCAGATGTAAAGATCTGTATTTATATGCACTGTGTATAAATTACCGGTAGGGCACTTGCAATATGCAATGTGTTATATTGCAATTTAAAGACACAGCAATTTTCTCCAAAAGCACCTGGATTCTCATGGAAAACATGATGCCATGATTTTCCTACATGCGTTACAGTTTAATCAGAACATTCATACACACTGAAGAACTACCTGCAGTTATGTTTCGAGTAAACTGCTAGGTGATTGAACAAGCATCACTAACTGTGCATGGCTTCTGATCACACACGCCCACTTCTGTAACTACAAGGACACTCATATAATTACATTACAGGGTCAATTGCCATTTCGTTACCTAAGTCAGCGATAGGGACATCGCACACATTAATCATTGACTGAAACAAATTGTTAGCTGCAGCTTTAATTATAACCAGCTTCAAGCAAAGCAAGGAAATGATACAGACGTCTCCCTTTTAAAAGGTCAGCAGCATGCAGGCTTTGCTCCTCGGCCTGTCTGAGAAATGAATGCACATACATTAAAACAAAACACTCCATCTCTGGCACCCTAATCAGACAGTTCATCTTTGTCCTTCAGCATATCAAGAAAAGGTAGAAACTTTAAATATACCATTTACAAATGTTTGGAGTCTGATTAATGTAGGCGTCATCAGTGATTTTTGGGGGTCACACTGTGGCAGCGTGAGTTTTAACCTCCACACACACATCCAGGCCGTCTCTGTGTGTCCTCAACAGTCAAAGTTTACTAGAGGGGTTAAAATCATTATCATCTGCTATTGTGGATTCATATGAATTACAGCAATAAAATGGCTTTTGTTGAATCATTGAAGATTCTCAGTCATCCATGGTCATTCTCCTTCAAAGTGAGGGATGAAGGATTTGAGGGTTGACCTGAGGGAACTGCACTTGTTGAATTTGAGTCCTTTTAAAGGTTTTCGTTAAATGCATTTGACACTTACAAAACACCTTTTCAAGAAAGTGTCTTTGTTGCAGAGGATAATCCATAAAGCAAACACTGACTAATACTTGAAAATGTTTGGCTTGTGGATTATTCAGAGCAACCATTGCATTGTTGACTCATTCATTTTAGAGTGCACTTTAGCTCCAGTTTGCTGGAGTAGAAGGGAAAATCTCAGCATGATTTTATAGCAAAGAATATTTCAGTATTTAGGACAGAAATGTGTGTAGGCGATTGTGTGCATTTTCAAATACAAATATAAGACCACCAACAAGTGTCAGCAGCACTTATGACTACAGATCTCCCTAAACGCTCCTACCCTGCCTTCTCCAAGAGTGAAATCGTTTTCTCACCGTTACTGTATGTGACATTAAGCCAGGAATAGCCGAGTTCATTATTCAGAGCCATGCTCTGTGCTCTCAGTCGAACGGGCCTTAACACAGATTTAATTACAAGCCCATTTCATAAATCAAACTGGCTGGACTCACTGTTGTCACGCAGTGGCTGTTACACTGTTCTGATTTCACTGCTTAATGAATTGACCTGACATACGTACCTTCTTTTTGGCGTTGCAGTGGCAGCATACAGTCCACAGGTACTTGAGAGTTCTCCACAGGAGGATAATGAAAAGACCCCCAAAAAAAGTGACCATGGAGGAGGCGAGGAAAGCCCACCACATCCTCTGGCCATTGCTATCGCAGGGCACATCTGGTGAAAACGGGATGATCACATTCATCTTTGATATGTGGATGGACGGGTGCGGGTTGAATCTCTCCCTGTTTTTCGGCATTATCGACCTGTGGTCACCTGTCCCCCCCACCAGCCCCCCTCTCCAAGCAGACAATCAACTGAACTGGGATTCAGGCGTGTTGGGGAGCTCCAGCCAGCGCCCCCTGATGCCTCAACGGCTCAGGCATGTCGACTCAACCACCTCACGCTCCTCTGCTTTGTCATCTGGCCTCACTACCAGCGAGGTCGTAAAAAAGTTCAGACGACAGCAGGCAGACGCACAATTAAAAAAAAAAAACTTCCTTTGAAATGAAGATGTCAGTGGAGCGCGTCACGAAGTGCGTTTGTTGATGGAAGGCGCGGCATCCGTTTGCCCTGTGCGTAAAAATCGCGTTATTTAGTACAACATCTTGAAAAATACGTTTTAACTGACTGATTACATTGTAGTTATATTGATATTTCGCTAAAGAGGCGTGTTGTCCTCGCCTGTCGATGGATTCACTCACTCCTCCACCTTACCAGCGCAGCTTTCAGCAGGTCCGCACGGCGCACTGTTGAATGCGCTTCTCGCGTTTAAGATCGAAATACGTCCTGGTTTTCGTGCAGACCCCGATTCAGGTGGAAAAAATACGCGTCCTCGTGGGTAATTCTGGCACGCAGGTTCCGGCTGCAGCCCGTCACATCCATTTGTTGGAAGATGGCATCTCAGATTTACAGGTAGCGGGGGAGGAGCCATCAATTGCAGACGTCGATGCTTATCGTCTGGTTATTTATAGGGATCGCTTCATCAATTTTTTATTATTGCAACTTTGCGTCACTCCAGTGAAACTTTTAGTCATGTTTACACACATTTTTAGACAACTTTATAACACAGCAATTTCTTAGTTTTATTAATTTCCCAAAAAATGTGTTGCCAAAGAGACTGCATGAAACTCCTTTTCTTCTTTACGTTATGATGTTTTTAAAACCTGTTAAAGTTGTCTCTCAGTTCTAGATGCTAGTGGTGTGTATTTTAACCAATTAAAGCCATACAAAAACAACTGTTGTATTAAACGAGCCGCTGCAGCAAAGAAATGTTACATTTTAATTAAAAATATCCCGTTTAAAGGTATAAATGTCATCGCATATCACACAATTCTTTCGCTGTCATTATTCTATTTGTCAGTGAAAGGAGTATTTGTGTTGAAATCTAGGTGGGAAAGAAAAGTGATGGGAGATGTCTTGCCTTACCTGAGGTGGTGAACCACTCCTCCTGGTGGACAAACGGTGCACTGCTAAAGCCTGCCAAATTTATTCAACACAACAGAACACACTGACACCTTATATCCCGTTAGCTGTACGCATGTTTTTAATATTTTATAGAAATATTAACCTTCATTTGGATAATAAAACCTGACCTAAGCGTTTCATCCAAGTCGAAGATGAAATGTGGTAAGTGACTGAAAGAAAAAAAAAATCAACTTGTTTAGGTGGCAGCTGCACATGAAATAAAACATCCCTTCTTTTAAAAAAAAAAAAAAAAATCCACTTGACACAGAGGAACAATTGGCAGTGAGCTGGTAAAACTAGCGAACCTGCTGAATGCTTTAGAATGGACGTTAATAGAAGGTGTACTGTACACACATTTAGCTTGGCACAATATCATATTTAAGGACTGAAATGGAAAAGGGGGCCTTCAGACAACAAAGTAAAACAATGTGAAGGAAATTTGACATTTCTCTATAAATAAGATTAATTGTAAAATACCATCTGTTCTATGAACTACACAGCTGCATTTTTTTAAAACAAAGCTTCATAACAGACATCTTTGATTTGATTAGATAAATTAAATGTCAGGTATAAATATATAGAGAGGAGGGGGTGAACACAGTGGTCCGTTCACTTTTACGGTCTTCAGTTTGCATCAATGTGGTCCAACACAGTATTTAAAAAGGAGTGCTACTAAATGAGGGCAAACTATAACATTCAAGTATTAAATGCTAGTGTAAACACACCTATCTGCAGTACAGTACATCACTATTGTAGTGGGAATATTGCATCATCAGTGCTGATAATTCTATATGTGAAAAAGTATTGACTACAGTGTGTAGCTTTGTACCGATTTACTGTGTACCCAATAATAATAAAAATAACTTCATGTCTAATGTTTGTGTAGTGAAATTTCTACAACGCTCCATCTGGAATCCACAAAACTTTACTCTGTTCCTGCTCCACAATGGTCATGATCTGAGTGCAAATGTAGGAGACACTGCCACCTTGGACAACACCTGCAAAACAGTGAGGGTGAAGGGGGAAAGTGGGGTGGATATTCACATGGGGAGCGTTTAACAAAATGTACCAATTTCTAAACCTGCAGCTAGTTTTCAGTGCATTTTCTTTAAATATTTTTTGCTAAATTGCAGTTCCTCAAATGACCATACCAGAACATGTTTATAGCCTGGCACATTCAATCCTTGACGAACATTCTGAAGGCCCCACTGAGAAAAAGAACTGCTGGTTTTTAGTGCTAGCGTGGGGATGTACTGCATGTGATCAGCTTCTCTGTCATATTTATAACTGCTGATAATTATAGTTCTATTTATTGAGGCTTGTGTGCAGAAGTTGCTCGGTCAACTCATCATTACAAAAGATCAGCAGAGGTATGCGTTCAATGACAAAGCCCGTCCCCATTAAGTCGCCTCCTTTTATAAAGTCATTAATCAGCTGGACAGTTGGGTGTCTCAGACTGTCTGCTGCTCCAGATTCCAAAAACTTTTAACTGAGAGAACACAGACAATGTGCTCCAAAAACCTCAGATAACCTTCAGACACACTACTAAAAACCAGAGAGTCACAAAAAACATCAATCGAGCTGAAATAGAAACTACGGAACATTTTTGGCTTGACCTGCAAACAGTTGTTCAACCCGGCAGCATTTCTCAAATTACACACAAATAGTTTGTGTGATAATTCCACCAACCTGTGAAGAAGCGGCTGTACTCCTGCTCTACTTTCTGTGCCGCCTCAAACTGCTCCTTGGAATGTTTCTGAGAGAGTTTATCCCGCAGGTACAAAGGGTCCTTCTGCTCTCTGAGGACACAACATCAGCACTATCAGCATGCTGACAAACTTAACAGATTCATCACAGGTGCAATACCACTGCAATAAACACGTTTCTCAGAACCCCCATTAGTAATTTCATCATTTAGACTGCTCATGGCTAAAGGAATTTTCAGGATAGTTGGTTTATCAAAATCTCTAGCTAAATGTTAAATAGGACAGCTTCACTGAAATGGCTCTTCCATCTTATTCATTCATTCTATGTCTGCACACAGTCTTGAGAAAAGGTCATGTGACGAGTGGTCATCTTCCACTGAGAGTCTGTGACCTAACCTAGAATAACACTCCCTCCTTTCCCCGGCACTCAGTATGCAGCCGTGTTGGTGTGCTGTTGACTCCCAGAGGATAAAAACACCCAGAAAATCCTTGAGCTTGTGTCAGTCTGCAGCAGGCAGCCATTGGGAGGTGTGTCTGTGTGGAATCTGCGATTGGGTGGGGGCAGTGAGAGTTTTTAGCCACCCACGCCATGAAGCAGAACCACAGCCCCTCCCTGGACAGCTGGCACTCAGCTGATGACAGTGAAGGCTTAACAGGAATCAATCTCAACCATGTTTGCCTGCTGCACCGTTTCATAGATTTGTGTGTGTGTGTGTGTGTGGGGGGGGGGGCAGAGAAAGCCTGTTCCTGCCAGACCTGAGTGTGTCCTCATTGTGTGCGTGTGCATGTGCATAAAGTACCATGCTGAGGGTTCAGCAAATTTAATCTTCCCATGTGATTACAAATGAAAAAGCAGAAGATATCACCATCAGCTGATCTAAACCCAGACAGGTGGTGGAGGAGAGGGCAGGCTATCGCTTGTGATCCAATAACACTGATCAAATCAGGTTGATCAATTAAGTCTATGATAAAAACATAACATGACTTCTGCAGAGTATCCATCTCAAGACAAAAAAATGATCAAGAATGATGCCAAGCATCTCTAAAACAGGCATGGGATTACTCACTTTATCTGCTTGGCATTTTTGTAGCGAATGAATATGACGATTGGGTAGATGTGAACGCTGTGAAGACGCTCAATGGCATGAGGAGCAATGTCAAGTAAACAGTGACAATCCTACGGGAGAAAGTAACAGCAAAAGAGAAAGACACCATGACAAATGCAGGATGGTCAAAGGAAGACTGTGCCAAAATATTTAGCAGACAACATGGCTCTCAGGCTAAAAATGAGAGCTGACAAAAGCAGCATTTTAGATTTTACTCAGCTCAAGTCAAAGTTCTAGATTTCTAATCTGCAAGACAGAAGTGCACAAACTTTACATTTATAGAAGGCGTATTTGCTTGTTTGATGCCACACTGCTGCCCCTTGTGTGGAGATTAACTTACCTTCTCTGTGATCTCCTTTATTGATGCAACAGTTGTCACATCAAAATGGCCACTCCTGCGTTTGTAGTCAATAAATACACAATCCTTTACGCCCCGCTCTATTGCCTGCTGAGATGCCTTCATGATTTCTGAAAGCAAAATTATTTTCGAAAATTAACAAAAACTGTACAATCATGACCTGTAGCTGCTCTTCCTAAATCAAACAGCTTTTAATTCACCCCTCTTGTACAATGTGACGTAGCAGACACACAGAAAGTGTCTGCTTGCTCATTATGTGTACAGCATCTCACCAGGCAGACAACGATAAAACTTAGCTGGAGCCTCCTTCACCAACATGTCTTTACTGGCCTCCAACAAAGGACCCAAAATCAGCACTGGTCGAGGGGATGAGGATTCCACCTTCTGAACCCGCTGGTACATCAGGCTCACACCGTCTGAGACACAGAATGAGTAGCACTCATTATTTTATTCATTATTATATCATTATACAATTGTTTGATAAAATGTACTAATGTAGTAATGTAATACAGCCTCCTCAGTAGAGGATTTCTCACCCTCTGTGAGAGGTAAAGAATCTGTGCTTATGGCATCCAGCGCCATAAGGTCCTTTCCATCTTTGGATCCACTGCGTTTGTGCTTTAGCCTGCGGCGGAAAAATGACCTCCGAGCAGCAGCAGACAGGGTCTTGTTGGTACCATTATCATCTTTCATGTCAGCCATGCTGTGTCTCCTGTAAAACTCCTGGTCCATCCTTAAGGGAATATGTTCATACATGACCTTTAATGCTCCTTAAAATTCATAGGGAAAAATGCAAGTAAATCACAGGCTGGACTCACATGTATTTACTTGGAATCTGTCCTTTCTGTAGCTTCTGTGCGTTCTCGTCAAGTTGCCAAGCCATCCATAAGCCAAAGTTGCCATTTGGTAGAGTGTCTTCAACATACAGGATGTCATCTTTCTTAAAGCTCAGCTCCTGCTCTGCCTCTGCAACCCTCTCATAAAGTGCTCTGACAACAGACAACAACGTGCTTCAAATTTCACAGGTTTATGTTTGTTTTATTGGGGGGCTTATTCATTCCTAAACATCAGAGTGATAATATAATTCAGTCCACATCTTCTTATCAAACTCAATTTTGCAAAACAACTTTGATCTGCTTTCAATGGTTTCATAAATACCTTATATAAAACCCATCTCCTGGAGACTCTTTGATTGCAGTGAGGTTGTCGACACAGTTCTGGACCTTGAATGTGACCGTTTCAGCTGGTTTCAACATTTCCAGGTAAGCATCTTCTTTAGTTTTATTCTTCATGCTGATCCCATTGTACTGTATAAAAACAAATTACACAGCTGACAAAAGCACACAAAGCTCTTCTGTCGACATTTAATGACTCATCGTTTTCAGTAAAAGCAAGTCAAACAAAGCAGAAAAGAACCCAGGTTTGACCTCATCGGCCTGAATGTGTAAACACAGTGCGTCTTTGACATTGTGCAAAAAGGCATACATGCTTATGTCCAATAATGTGCACACATTGCACATACTGTACCTCCAGTATTAAGTCTCCAGGCAGAAGGCCATCAGGACATTTAGCAGGACTATCATCATCCAGACTGTCTACAAAGACACCATAAAGGTTTCCTCCACAGATCTGAACTCCAAGTTCCACATGGATTTTCTTCAGCCTCACCAGCCGGGGCTCTATGGCCCTGCATGCAATAGAGCCAGGAAGCCTGAAAAGAAAAGAAAACTCCATAGTCAAAAGTTTATTTTAATCTGTTAGTTACAGTTGGTAGAAGGACTTCTCTATGGGAGAACAACCTC
>JAVQJX010041554.1:0-13131 GCA_036025115.1 Ambassis agassizii
GTGTGTGTGTGTGTGTGTGTGTGTGTGTGTGTGTGTGTGTGTGTGTGTGTGTGTGTGTGTGTGTGTGTGTGTGTGTGTGTGTGTGTGTGTGTGTGTGTGTGTGTGTGTGTGTGGAGAGGTTAGCTGTCAGTCTTGCACTGCGACTGGTGAGCAGACGGCTCCACTCCCACCTGCCTACCAGTGTTACTGTAACTGCCTCAGAGGCTTTTGACTGCACTGTCACACTGAATTTATTCCCACTCTCAGCATGTGTGCATCACGCTGAGTGTGTCTATTTATTAACCATATGACCTTAGATAAACAGCGCCCACTGTGGCCACAAGTGGCAATTACAAGATATGAGTAAAAGATTATGTTATTAAGAAGTTTTAGTAGATGCCTCAGTTTTGCAGCAGCAACATGTGTGTGTGTGATGCGTGTTAGCTTATATTAGCCATCAAAAGCTGGGAATACATGTTGACTGAAGACAGGTGTGTGTTGTTTTTTTTCTGGTGGGAAAGGCGTTCCGGAAACAAACCGTATGACACTTGCAAGCTGAAATGCAAACTGACAAATCCTCCTATGAAGCAGAGAGCAGAGAGGAAATGAGCTCACCAGGACACATTTAACAAAGCAGATGTCTGCTTATTGTCTGTGAGGCTAATCTCAGCAATAAATGATCACGGGGTCGTCTGTGAGGCTGTCTGAGCTCTTTTCCTCTGTGAGAAATCAAATGTGTGTTTCTCTTGATTTGTGTTCTTGTGGCTTTTGTTTTTTTTTTATTGCTGTAATTTTGGTTGTTGTATTCTGAACGCACAGAAAAACCTTCTTAAAGCATCCACCTGTAAAGTTTGGGTCATAGCAGCTGTCTATCCAAGCATCCTTATTTAAATTTCTCTGCCTCCTACTCTTGTCACTCCATCTGTGTTCCCGCTGATACATAACTAAATGTCTATTAAAGCAGCTGATGCATGGCGCTCTGCTCCTCCTGAGCTCTGTGATCCGAGGCTTCACTGCAGCATCTGCCCACTCTCGAGGGCCCTTAAAGCTGCTGCACCCATCAGTGTGACTCCGAGGTGGGGGAGTTGATGCCTTCATCCCTTCAGTCATTAGATTAGTCATAGCATGAAACAGGTGGATAACGATGTGGTGCCGTTAGCATGTGGCTGGATTTGTCATGTAGCCACAGGTAATGCTAATCAGGTGGAAACATTACAGTGATTGTCTTTGATGTATTATGCATCATCATTTACATTGCAGGAGTGTTGTGCTCAAGTCACTCTGTAAAAAAAAACAAAAAAAACACCAAATATGTCTGATCATGTTTTTCTTATTGTCAACAAATTCCACAAAAGACCAAAACCAACAATGAAATGAGCCAACTAAGAAAACTCCTCTGTGTACCCGAAGCCCTGATAGAGCTTCTTCCTGTGTGCCAAACGGCTCCAAAAACACAATGGATGTCTGTAGCGCAGATGAATCAGGCTTCACACAGTCAATATTTGTTAGTAGAATGAGTTCATTTAGGATGTGGAAAAAGGAGATGTGTGGCACACGAACAGCTGCTGCTTCTTACTGAATCTGAATCTTTTGATTATAAAGAATTTTGGGATTAAATCATAAAATCCTTCGTATCCGTTTCTCACACTCACAGTGATTCTGTTCACATCATTTCACTTCTCTCTCTCTAAATGTATGTAGTTAGTATTTTTATACTAAGCTGTCTGACTCATTCGATGGTCTGTGTAGCCAGCATGAGATATTTACACCTCTGTGATTCTGCTGTGTGTCAGCACAACCTTTTATAATAGCTCGCTTGAACTCATGTTCCAGCCTCTCACTGTCTAGCCAGTTTAGTCTCGCCGTGTACAACAGGATGCTGTATTGACCTGTGCAAACCTGAATCAGCCTTAATTATTTTCTCATTTATTTTAAGAAGGGTTTTGTCAGAGGCACACATTAGCTAAAGGTTAGTGAGGATGTAAACACTATCCACCTAATACTAACTCTTAACTTTAATGTGATTTTAATTGGTGAAGTAAAACGGGTTAAATAAAAATGAATCCACCTTAAAGGAAGGACTGACTCACAGGTGGAGTCAGCCTCAAGTGGTCATTTGAGGAGCTGCAGTTTTTAGTGCTTCTTCATTGCATGTCAATGCAAACTGTCAATGCATATTCTTATTTTTTATACTGATGGCTCAGCTGGTTCTTTCATGCTGTGAGTTGCATAACATTTTCTATAACAAAAATGGCTTTTTACTCCCAGTGAGCCGCTCCTACAACTTCACATCCTGATTGTAGGAAAAGAAGAAAAGATTGAATTTTCATGAATCCCTTGAAAAGTTCTTCCCTCTGCATGTTTTTAATCAAAGAATTCAGTTTAACCCCCCCCCCCTTCCCTTTGCTGTTTCCTCTCTCTCGAACAGTGCACCTGCCTCTCTTCTTCCCTCCTCATCCTCTTCCACTTCCTCTCCTGCTCTGCTGCCTTCGCCTCAGTGTTCTCTGACATTCTGCAGGATTGTGAGCGTGCATGAACAGGCCCACTGATGAGATCAATTATCTATCAGCAGTCACAAAAGTATTGATTTAACACACACACACACACACACACTCACATCTCTGTGTGTCTCTCTTCGCTGCGGAGCTCTTTTGTCCCGTGGGCCTTGGGGAAATCAGCAGCTCTATGAGTTCTCGATTGTGTTTGTGAAATGTTCGAGTCATGCCCTAAAATAGGAGCTGTTTAAGTGTGTGTGTGTAAGAGAGAGTATGAGCGTGCTGCGTCTATAAAGCTGGAAGGCCTCTGCCCTGCTCCCATGGGGTTACACATCGTAGAGACGGCTATTATTCTTTTATCATTCGGCTTTTTGTTGTCATTACACATCGCTCTTTGCCTCCCTTCCCAGTTGGCCTCATCCTTCATTCTGCCCATCTATATGTTTGGCGCTCCTTCTTTCTTTTCTTTTTTTTTCGTCTGCCCCGTCCCTCCACTCTTGCCTCTCTCTGGCAGTGGTGAGGTGTTTTATGGGTTGTTTGTTAAAGCGTAGAAGCAGAACAGACTCCCCTTTCTCTCCTGTTGCCTCTCGTCTGTCTCCCCCTCGGCCCGGGGGGAATCATTGGAGTGCAGCTTTTCCTTCTTTGCCACTCTTCTGTTGCATGATTTAGAAGCAGCGGGTGTGTGTGATGTGTGCACAAAGAAACACACACACAGATTCCCCCAGAGTGCTTAATCTCTCCTTTTTCCTGACATTTTTCATTCTTTTACCCCAAAATGGCTAAAAGCCTGTACACACACACACACACACACACACGCACTGCAGCACAAACACTTACCTAAACACACACTTAATACTGAGTTATTTCTCTCACATGCAGCCTCACACACGCTCACCTGGGAGGCGGTGCATTGCTCTTCTCTGAATGCTGCACTGGTTTCCCCTCCATTATCCTGCGATTGGACAGTTAATGTTGCAGGAGGTGAAAGAAATGGAGGGAGATGGAGGCCTGCAGTTTCGACATTTACTTTCCAATTTCCGCACACAAACACAGATCTTAACAGAAATGCATTCACATAAGGGCACGTAAACGCACAAGGAAATATGCCGAGAATACATTTGTTTTCAGGCATATTATCCTGCATATGCAGGGAGAGAGCGGCATATTTTTTGCCGCCTCTGTGAAAACAGCCAATTATTTCACAGAAACCTCTGTGTCGTTTATCAGAGCTTCACACCTGCAGTGAAAATGCTTGGCTCTCTATCTGCTGGATTTTATTATCTCATTATATACAGTGTACCTCTTGGAGGAAATGCAGCTTCACGTGCATCAGGACTGGGTGAAATCAGTGTTGCATTGAGGAATAATTTGATAACGGCGCTGTTAAGATTGTTGTGTCAAAGCACATCTTATACATAGAAAACTATCACACTGTTCTTTTTTTTTTCCTGCTGTGTGAGCTCAGTGTGTCCGTCAGCATACTGTTTTTTCCCCCAGTTGTTTGAACGGTTTGCAGCTCCAGCCTCTCCTTCAAGCACAACCTCACACAGCTGCAGTTATGTCTTCAATTGTGTGCGGTTCTGCTGAGTCACCAAATCAGGGGGAAAAAAAACCCTTCTGAGATTTGTCTGAAAGTGCTGCAAGGTTAACCGTTTCCTTTTTTCTCCCTGGTGTGCACCTCGCTCTCACTGTCGGCTTATTAAATGGTTGTTATCAGTCATTATCACTGTCATAATTATGTGAAGTAGAGCCATCTTCTGGCTACAACTGGGCCACAAGGTGCAGAGAGTGACACAGGTGATTTTCTGTAATTAAGTGCATGTGTGTGTCTCTGCGGGGAGATGTATGCTTCATGGGGTTTGTAAAAAGATAGAAGAGATAGAACACTGACATCATGTAAGAATTGAGTGGATAATTTTCTCTACTGAAGTCTAGAAAGCACAAGCTTCAGTAGATACCTCTGAACAAACCCCCCAGCCACAGTTCTGCATATCAGATTTAATTTAGAACGAACAATTAAGCCGCTGTGACAGTTATTAATGATTTTATTGTAGACCTGAAACTCTTTCATTCTCGACTTTAACCCTCTTTCGCGCTCCTTCCTCACTTCTCCTCATCATTCTGATCATGCTGCTGCCATTCAGAATGGGCATCACCCCTTACAGCATTAAAAACTTTATGTTAGCATATACATTAGGGTCTTGATTTGAGTCCATATTTTGGTTTTGTTGTTAGCATAGGGTTCATTGTATTGTGCCTGGAGTTCAGTTTCACTACATTATCTTCATTAGCTTTCCATGTGCAGCTCTGCTCTCTGAGGAACTGGCTTTTCAACCCTTTTTAAAAAAAAATTTTTGTTCGTCCTCACTGTCTCAGGCCATCTGGATACATCACAGTGTGCTCAGGGATACACAGCCAACTAGGAGGAAAAAAAAACACACGCACAGGCAGAGCAGAGACCCCTGTCGGAGAGGGAAGCAAAGCGGAGCACTATCAAGAGGGTCAAAGAGCGAAGGGCAAAGTTCAAGAGAAAAAAGTAAATCGTCAGGAGGAGAGAGAGCAGTACAAGGGAGGAGAGAGTCTGTGGTCTGTTGCCTGGCAACGCTGCATCGCTCGGTGAGATGGAGCGGGTGGGGGTTAAATAGGAGACAGGGACGTGGAGAGGAATAGATTGAAGGGGGTTTGCAGATGTCCACAAGGACAAGAGGAAGATGGTAAATACACTGACTGCATCTCACTCAGCTCCACTGATCAGTTTTTACTTTGATTGTCGTTGTTGAAATAAACAGAGTAGTTGTTATTGGGATATTTGGAAGATGGAGCTAGGAAACGGTTCACTTAGCTTAGCCATCAGCTAGGATGAGTAACAAGTCCAAAAAGTTACATCCAGTCCAACGCATTTCCCAAAATGTTCAATCATTTCTACAAGTTGTCTCTTGAACAGGATACATTCTGTTCCCATCCTGTGCCCTCTCTCGTTTTGTTCAGTCTGCACACTACCATTAACTGTCCCATTTCACTCTCATAATGTCTGCTCTTCAGTGCTGAGAGGTGAGTCAGGAAGAGACAGATAATTGGGGCGATAAGTAGAGGGTGGAAGATGAAAATAAAAATGAAAAAAGACAGATTTTTATTGAGGGAAAAAAAAAATCGGAGTGATTATTAATGAATTGAAAAGAGTGGAGATGTTCTCTGAAAGGGAAGTGACTGCGGTATGTTTGCAGTAGGACTCATGCTGTCACATGGAGATGATGCGTCTGCTCTGGTTCCTGTTTTGTCTGTGATGCATATTGGATGTCTGCCACGAGTCAGAGTTCATCAGGTGTTTTAAACCTCCTCTCTCCCTCTCTTTCTGTCTCTCTGTCTGCATGTCTCTCAGCTGATTTCTAGTGATGCAGACGGGGCCATTCAGAGGGCAGGACGCTTCAGGGTGGAGAATGGCTCTTCAGATGAGGTACACACAATGTAATACACAATACATCCCACTAATCCACAGCATGTGATTGGCAGCCATCAACAACAAGTAGTAAAAAGTGAATGAAAGCTGATACCACAGTGAAGGTTACCTTCTATAGCATTCAGACAGGAGGTAGTAGGAAACTGCTAATCTGACTCACAAACTTGACAGACTGCATGATTTCAGAATAATGCATACATGTGATTTTTGCTTACAATCACCATGTTCTCATCGGCAGTCTGGTGCTGTGTACGGAGCAACATACAGATTTGGATGAAGTCATGTAGTTTGTGCAATATTGCATAAATGAATGATTATTATAATAATCTTTTTTGTCTTGTTAAATAATTAAAATGAGGTATATCAAGCAGTTCCACCTCAGTATATCACGTTCACTCACATCTGATAATGTGACTCCCATGCCTGCAGACTTCCTGCCTGCCACTAAAGATGAACCTGGCACCTTTTAACTGAGCATGTTTATACACTGTAATGTTATTCACATCACTGATAGTAATTCAAACTGTCTGTGTCTGTATCCGATTTCCTGCTCTGTGCTGCTGCATTGTGTAACAGTTCTCCTCAGAGAGGACTGCTGTGACTCAGGCTGTGACCATCATGATGACAGTGTGTGTGTTTGTGTGTGCGTGACAAACAGACTTTGGACTACACTCCAGGAACCTGGAGGAGGACTGATGTCCATCTGGAGAATCCAGAGTACCACACCAGATGGTTCTTTAAATATTTCCTGGGGAAAGGTGAGAGTTTCCCTCCTGTGTTCTGTTTAAAAACACACTTCTAAGCAGAATTAGTGTGAGATTTGGGCTTGTCCTTATCCAGTATCTGTTAGCAAGCAAGCAGTATCCCCTCTGAGACTCTCAGCTAATCTCATGTAGCACCCAGGGAAGAAGCCCGTGGAGGACATGGAGGCTCAGCACAGAGCAAATGCCTCCACAGGATAATGAAGATTACACTGCCGGCTTCTGAAATGATCCCTGAACTGTCGGCTAGCAAGATGTGGAGATTGTTAAAAAATACATTAGAATTGGTCACCTGTTCTTTCACCTTTCTGACCGGTCATCGTTTCACCATCCTCATTATCTCCCTTCCTGTCCTCAGACCCGCGGCGTAGGCGGCGAAGCTAGTGGTGCAACAAAAAGATGGTTCTCAGGGTGTCTTTACCATCAGGAAGAATGCCATCAGCTGAAAGGTGGAGATAAAGGACAGGGCCAGAGATGCAGGGAGATAATTGTGAAGGAAAGTTAGACGAGAGAAAATCCTTTCCCTCTTGCTCCTCCAGCCGAGAGGTCTAATCACACTACGGCGTGGCCAGTTTAAAATGGTCTCAGAGAAGTTGGCTCGACCTGTTTGCACTGCAGCTGAGCCATCTGTGTCGCACAGCCTGACTGCATCGCACAACACAACACAACACAACACAACACAACACAACACGCAGTGAACTCCAGGCCACTTACTCTTCCTGTCTGCACATTCTAAATATGTGCTGAAATATAGCACATAAAATGTATAATTGCAGTCATCGCTCAGCTGAATGATAAAACAAACACTTAATGAAGAATGAACAGAAGAAAGAGGCCGCTGAAATCCTGCGTCTGATCAGGTTTAGAGGGTCTGTGTGGCATTGTTTCTGAGGATGTTACCCTGTCAACCGCAGAGGCCGAGGCATGAATGTGTGACTGCCGCTGTGCTGTCAGGAGATCTTTGTCTGAATGAAAGGAAGACACCAAATAATGGAAGAAAGGAGGACAAAACTCTGCAAAAAGAAGAAGGGCAGGGCCACAATGGGATGAAAAGGACAAGATGAATACTGAAATATTTTAATGGGAAAACGCAGAAACTCCTTGTAGTCACAAATGTATCATTATCATTCCATGTTTGTGTAATCTAATCTATATGTTGTGTCTTAGTGCACCAGAACTATGTGGGCACAGATGCGGAGAAGAATCCTTTCTTCCTGTCGGTCGTCCTCTCAGACCAGAACAACCAGCGGGTCCCTCAGTACAGAGCCATCCTCTGGAGGAAGACGGTGAGTTCTGCTGCTTTCACTGTTATGTGCAGACCTCCTCCATCCTCTTGTTGGTTGATCATAGACTCATTTGTTAACTTATTTTTGACGGCTGACATTTCTATTTTGATTTAAATAACTTTAATTATCTCATATATTCTATCTGGTCATACATCCCTTTCTTATCTAATAATCGTGTGTCCTTCCACCATTACCTCACTGGTGCATCCTGAATATCAGACAGATTCTATGTTTGTAGGTGGTTTTTTTTCTGTGATCTAAAAATGAAAAAGAACCAAATGACATCTTAAGGGACTTTGCTACTCCACTTTTGAGTCATGCTGTGCGTAGGTGTGTGAGATGCGTGTTCATTCTTGTGAGTTTGTAGTTTCAGTTTCATGACCAAGATAGCTTGGATCTAATTTTATCCTCCTGCCTCATCTGGAACCTGATTAGGATGGTGCACCTCCGCTGCCTGATCACATTGATTTGTCTTGTTCTGTACAGGATGTTTTGTTGTTGCTGGGGTTCATATGATTATTTGACTAATTGAAAATACACATTTTATAATCATTCTGCTACACATTTTAAATGTGTGTGTGTCTGTGTGTGTCTGTGTGTGTCTGTGTGTGTGCGTGTTATCCTGACCTGTGTGTCATCCCTCTTTGCTCAGGGCACTCTGAAGATCAGCCTCCCCTACAGCCCGACCAAAACACTATCAGTCAAGTCAATCCTAAGGTGAGAAGTGCAGCCTGGAGCTCGAGGGCAACATTCAGCCTCCACAATGAGAAGCACTGTTACTATGTTATGTCTTTGAGCATGCTATAGTAAACCAGAGTCTAATGTGACACTGTTACTCACATGTCTGTTTGTAGTTAAAATAATGAAAAAAGTGGTTTATGTGTTGGCTGCTGTGATATCCTTTAAGAAACATCCTCAAATTTGTCTCAAATGTTCTTTTGGATTGAAGGAAGAACTGGTTGGATTATTAAACACGATCCTACACAATTTATTTTCATTTATACCCGACACATGTCTGAATTATTTTTCTGTTTCGATGGTAAAACGTCTTCATCAGAGGGTCACACAGGGGGAATTGTGTGCTTAGCAGCCGTTGTTACATAGGTGTGACTTCTCAGTTGTATTTTCGATGAAGATGGAAGTTTTGCCGTCTAAACACTTAAAAATAATTCATGCACAAGTCTGGTATAAATGAAAATACTGAGGATGGTTGGGTTGTTGTTCTAATAGATGGATGTTAGATGTTAGATGGTCCTCAGTAACATGGCCTCTGTTAATGTCTACTAATCAGGTTATCAGTCCATCTACATTCCTATCTTCATCTATGGTCAGCTACTGAATGTAAATACAAATGCCGGTGTTTCCTCAGCAGGGTGGCTGGAGCTCAGTGCAGAGCTGCTGCTCAGGAGAAGCCAGTGGAGGTGGTTTGTTCCTCTGATCCGTTAAATGGAAGGAAATGTGATATTTTATGTCCAAAAGGCCACAGTGACATCATGAAATCCTTTTTTTGAAAAAATGACTAACGCATACATCCACATATATTTCCTAGCTATTTAAAAGTGTCACCATTATGTCTCCAGCAGCAGATGTTGTGAGTAATGCGATATAAAAAGATGCATGAAACAGAAGATTAGAGATTATAAATTCCTCAGGCTGAACAGAAACTCTGAATGAGTACAAGCTGAATGAGAAATCCCCTGTATCAGGTCTCATTTTTCTCTCTCAGCCTTTGGGCTGTTTGTCTTCCATCTGTACTAAACAGCACCTTTTTTTCCATCACTGCTCTTCCCTATCCTCCTCTTACAGTGCAATGAACATGGACAGGTTTGAGAAAGGCCCCAGGGAGATCCTCAACCCGGAGATTCAGAAGGTGAGAGCGACACCAGAGCACTGGCCCACTTTTAATGAAATATAGCACCGGTCCATTTCACGCCAAGTCTGATCTGCAACAACTAAACTCCATCATGCCCTCAGGCTGTGTCATGTCTAGCTGCAATGCCTGATCAGTGTGAATGATTGTTGTTATGTCCTCTTTCCCCAGGATCTGCTGGTGTTAGAGGAACAGGAGGTATGAAATGATACTACTTAAATACTGCAGCTTTTAGCTTTGTTTTCAAGGTCTGTCCTTTTATGCAGCTTATTTATATAGTAAAAGTATCACTTTCATGTGATGCTCTGTCTTTATTGTATAATTTCACATTAAAAATAATCTGTCTGCTTTTTGTTCAGGGTGATGTTTACTGTCTGATTTTTATACTCTTTTAAAAATGTATAAAAGTGTAACCAGACTTTTATTTCGTAGGGGTCTGTCAACTTTAAATTTGGTGTACTCTTTGCCAAAGACGGACAGCTCACAGACGATGAGATGTTCAGCAACGGTAAGTCCCTCCACACTTTGTTAAAGGGACTTTTTTTTTAATGTATTTGTAAGTAAAAATCCTTCTTACAGCACATAGCAGCAAAACATCATGTAGTTATAGGTGGTTTGTGTACAGCAGATTCATATGAGGGTTTATAAAGGAGGATGAAACTACAACTTTTTGTTTTTTATATTCTTACTTTTATCTCTCCTCTGTGCAGAGATGGGGAGCGAGAGCTTTGATAAGTTTCTCAATCTGTTGGGTGATACCATAACACTGCAGGGATGGGCAGGTTACCGCGGAGGCCTGGACACAAAGAGTAAGAGCACCCATATTTATCCTATATTTTATCAACATTATTGAAAAATAAAGGCTAATTCTTTGACTGTGTTTGTCTGCAGATGACACTACAGGAATTAAGTCCATCTACACAGTGTATCAAGGCCATGAACTCATGTTTCACGTGTCCACCATGTTACCCTACTCTAAAGAGAACAAACAGCAGGTGTGTGTCTGTACATGTCTCCTCGTTCTCCATTATATATTATTATTTATATTATTTTTGTGCATTTTTACAAAGTATACTGGTGAAAAAGGAAAAAAAATGTAAAATCATACATCAGTCTCTGGCTTTCATGTCATCTATTGGAAAAAAAAAAGTCCACTTTAGCACGATAGGAGCCAACTTGACAAATGCATTCAGGTTAGTAAGAGAGGGAGAAGAAAAGGACGTTAGTGCTCCACTCTGTAATGCCAATATTAGTGTGTGTGATTTCAAAGTGCTGCAGCTTAACAGATTTGACAAGTAATTGGATTTCTTCTTAAGATGAAGGGAAAAAAAGGACCCTGTGGTGGTCAATAATAAGGGACAGTGTGTGCTGAGTGACAGAGCTGCACTCACACTGAAAATCACACCTGAGTCTTTGTGAAATATATATAAAAAAAAATAATAATTTCTGTGTTAATGATGAAGTTTGAGTGTTAATTTCAGCAGAGAAATTAAACAGAATCCTGATCATTTAACAAACTGCTGTTTTTCCTGTAAAGTTATCAAATAAATGAAGCATTTAGGGTTTGATAGACATAAACATAAAAAATGTTTAGTGGTTACAGAAAAGATGCTCTGATAGTCACTTTGGTGTAGCTGAAATGAGAAATACCATTTTTCAGGAAAGGACAACAGTACAGAATGACTTTTTAATTCTTAAGGTGACTTATAAAAACACACTAATTTGATTACATGTGGACTTTAAAGAGCATTTCTGTCAAACATGATGAATGACACTGAGGTCTCTCTGTGTGTCTGTCTGCTCTGTCCTCTGTCCTGCCAGGTGGAGAGAAAGAGGCACATTGGAAATGACATTGTTACCATAGTATTCCAGGAAGGGGATGATGCGTCGTCGTCCTTCAAACCGTCTATGATCCGATCGCACTTCACTCGTATCCTTCAGACAAACGCCTGCTTCTGTCTGCTAATGACATCACTGCTGTCGGGTTTCCTTTACTTTCACTTTCAGATATTTTTGCATTAGTTAGGTATAATAGCCAGAATGACAGTTACAGGTGAGTGGATTTTTTTTAGGTTGTGACATTTATGTGCTTTATTATATAGAATGAGGTTTTGTCGTGTTATATGTGCCACAGGTTGAAGATTTTCTCAGAGGAGAGCGTTCCACTCTTTGGACCCCCTCTCCCATCTCCGCCTGTGTTTACTGATCACCACGAATTCAGGGACTTTTTATTAGTCAAATGTAAGAAGAAAAAAAAAAAAAGACTTTATATGTATGTGGTTAAATGTGTATCATCATCTTCCATTCTGATATATTGTTATCTCCTGTAGTAATCAATGGAGAGAAAGCCACACTGGAGACGCCAACGTTTGCCCAGAAGCGCCAGCGGACGCTCGACATGTTGATCCGCTCGCTTTACCAAGACCTCATGCCTGACCTGCACAAGGTACGGCTCTCCTCAGCACTTGGATGGATGTATTTTTTTGTTCCTCTCCCTCCCTCACTCCGTCTTGTCACTTCAGTCACTGGCAGCCCCGGCTGAGCTGTGTTCTGCTGTATTCCACTGCAGCCCTCAGTCTGCCTCTGCATACTGCACCACACCGACTGGATACTGCTGCAATGCTGACTTTCTCAGCAGGGCTCTCTCTCCTCTCACCTCACTTTTCTTGTGTTTTTTTTTTTTTTTTGGCCCCCGCTTTCACTATTGCTCCTAACACGACTGTGTTTCCTGCTGCTGTTCACACCCCCCGCCACGGTCCGTCTCTAAGAGCGCTTTTTTCTTTCTCTTTCTCTCTTCGTGCCACATTTTGTGTGTGTTCCATGTTTAGGTTCCTTTTTCTCCTCAGAACATGTTGAACCGACGATCCTTCAGCGACGTGCTGCCCGAGTCTCCAAAGTCTGCACGCAAGAAGGAGGAGGCACGGCAGGCTGAATTTGTCAGAATAGGACAGGTAAAAAGAAAACAAACTGCACAACAATCTGTGGGAAGCAGCCAAAGCACACATACACAGAAAACACATGGACACCAGAATAAGCAAGGGTGTCAACACAAACATGCCAGCTCAACCAAGAAGCCTACATACACACACACACACATGCTCACTGAATTTTAAATAATGTATGTTGTTACTGTTGATGAGCTCTGAATATTTAGTCCACTTTGAATCAAACAGCCATCGTGGTGACTATAAAAAAAATAAATGTGCTCTTATTCTGAAAAACACTTTCAAACTTTGTTTGGTTTCATACAACCAATTGAAGTGAGCAGAGAGCAGAGAATTTC
>JAVQJX010041726.1:0-13323 GCA_036025115.1 Ambassis agassizii
AGGAACCTAAATCTGATTCTTATAAACGACTATTTCATAGTAAGATATATTTTCAGCTGAGATCTCCTCTTATTATTTCATCCTAAATTCAACAGTTTTTCCTAATTTAAAGGTGATGCCGAACTCTCCAGGAATCTACTATCTTCAACTAAAGACAAATAAAAGGATCATTGTTCTACTTCTTGAAAAAGTTATATTCTTATCACATGCCCGACGGTGATTTGTTGAACTTTTACTTGGTGTGATGTCCTCTCCTCACACAAGAGGAGAAAGTGATGACTAAATGAATTACTGCACATGAGATCCCTGCCATGCACTGTCATGCTGACTTAAAGGTCTTGTGTGTTTGCGTTGATTAAAAAAAATCACAAGTCAAATAAATTCCTTCTGTTTGCAGCTGCTTTAAGGAAACGCGTGCAATCAACTTGATTTTCCCATAAACCCTTTGCACTACAGTATGTGAGCATACAGACAGATAATGGCTGTTGTTCATCAAAAGGATGTATGTGTTGATCACGGGGTGCAGGGAGTTAAAGGAAAAAAGGCTAAATGTTCCAGCTATATAACAGTGTTCATCTTGTCAGGGACATGTAATGGCCTTTCAGTACAGAGGTACCTTGATCACAGTAATTACCATTCCCCTGATGTGTGTGAGGGCTGGTATGGGGTGTCATCAGGCATGTCACCAGGGAATTAGCTCTCATCACCAAGAGACACAGTCCCGAATGTGATGTTATTATTGAAAGAGAAGAAGGAGTTACACTCTGCTTCCACACATCAGGTGAACTGCATAACATATTCTTGCAAATAATGTATCATAAGGACACATTGAGATGTTGAGAGACTCTTGACCAGGATAGAGTTTCCCTCCAAAGTGAAGTCCAAAGTACAACATGAAAAATTCATCAATCTTGGATGTCTGCACAGCTCTAACTTATTGCCAGTTTCCTGCTGCTGGGAGGTTTTAACTGCATGCCAAGTCAAAATTGTATTGTATGCATACCATTTCATCTTTATAAGATTACAATCCATCGTTAGTTCATTATCCTGCCAAATGTTTTGTCATGTTGTGCAACTAAAACCAATGTCAGGGATACAAAGGGAACACAATTCTGTGCCAGGCTGAGGTTATATTCCCTCATGGATGCCTGTACCAGAGACCTATAGTTATTTTTATTATGTTACTTTCTCGTCTGTAGACATATTGCACACTGATCAGCTTTTCTCATTGTCTGGGCAATTTTCCTGCACATTTGGTTCTCTTCATAGTCTTTTAAAGATGCATTATACAGATGCGGGTAGTGACAGACCTCTACACACACACACACCCCCTCTCTTCAAGTCTATTCTTAGGTTTTCAGCACCTTTCTTGCATCATCTGATGTTGAAATGTACACTTACAGAGCTGGAAAGTATAAATACTGGCTTTACTGTGAGTTGTTGCTGATACTCCTGTGATCATATATGAAAGAGTAGTGGCTGCATTACTGGGTTAAATATTTAAATTGTGGCAGTGTTCAATGTCTATTCAAAAGTCAAACAGTACTGTGGTGTTTCCTTTTTCCTGTAAAGAATACTTTGTTTTCAATAGACAGCTGATTGTTTCTCTTGTTTGTTTGCACTGACCTTGAGCTGTCTTCCAGTTTTTTTCCCACCATCTTATCTACTCATTTAAACAAACACAATAGCTGCAATGAACACTCTTGAGGATACACACAATGTTTGTGTTGTCACAACTTTAGCTTTTCGATGAAAAAAACTGTGATTTCGGAAACATAAAAATGAGAAAAGTAAGAGTTGTCATGGGGAAAGCCTTTTTGATGATACAGACAACGTGCTATTAATTAGTATTTAAACCAAAACGTGAAGAAAAATTCTAAACTGATAACAAAAGAAACATCATCTGTATAATAAAATCTGATTAAATGATCAGATGCAAAGAACACGTGTTGCCGGAGCTGATTTGTTGACATTTACCTTAAGTAGCCCGCTCTGTCGCATCACCATGCCCTACATACATTTGAATCATTCTTTTGTTTAAAATGTAAGCTGTACAGTGTTCTTTTATAATACCAGAGTTGATTCTTTGATTTTTTTTTTCATTTTCCAGATTGACAGAGCCCTCAGGATACCTCACAGATGGTCCCATCAACTACAAGTACAAAACAAAGTGCACCTGGCTCATTGAGGGCTAGTAAGTACATGTGTACATGAGTGTGTGTCATACTGAAGCTCAGGGACTCCAGCCAAATGTCATTATATTCCATAAACTAATGAATATAATTGAATGAAACTCATCAGCATGTTTGTAGAAGGAAGTTTACTTTTGTTGCTGACACACCGACATACAGTCACAGTGAGGGCAGAGCTGCTTTATCACCATGATGGTAATAAAAAAAGAGGGCAGTTTTTGGACAGATCATCCATATGTTTTAAACATGCAGCCCAAATGTTCATTATTCTTTCTTTTTCCTGCAGTCCAAATGCAGTTCTTCGGTTAAGATTCAACCACTTTGCCACAGAATGTAGCTGGGACCACATGTACGTTTATGATGGAGACTCGATATATGCTCCTCTGGTTGCTGTTTTCAGGTGAGGGAATGTGTGTAATGTTGTCCCGTGTGAGTGATCTTTTTAAAGCATTGTTATAATGTGAACATCTACACATTCTGAGAGAGTTATGTGTTACTGTGTATCAGGCCTGCTGTAAGTTTCAAAGATTTTTTGTCTCTACAGCGGTCTCATTGTGCCAGAGATACGAGGTAATGAAACCGTTCCTGAGGTGGAGACAACTTCAGGCTACGCACTACTACACTTTTTCAGTGATGCTGCCTACAACTTAACAGGATTTGAAATATTTTACTCGTAAGTACTGTGTTTATGTGACGTTTAATCCTTTAAATGTTTAGTGTTTATCTCCACAGCTTTTTGCAGTAAGACAGATAGTTTAACAGCATTTTTGTCTAACTCAGTTTCACATGTCTTAAGCCGACTCACCTTTGCTGAAAGCTAAATCACACACATCCATCATCCATCATGTGTGTGCCGTGCTAACTTCTAACCTGCTATAATTCTGTTCAGGATAAACTCTTGTCCCAATAACTGCTCCGGCCATGGGAAATGCACACCTGGGAACTCGGCCGCTAGCAGAGTGTACTGTGAATGTGACAAGTACTGGAAAGGTGAGGCGTGTGACATCCCTTACTGCAGGAACAACTGCGGAAGCCCCGACCACGGTTACTGTGACCTTACAGGGGAGAAGCTGTGCGTCTGCAATGATAGCTGGCAAGGTAAGCTCTGCCCAGATCCTACACATGCAAATAAGAAAGAAAGATTTGGCTTACATTTCACCGACATGTTTTTTCTTTAAAAAAAAAAATGCTGCAGCTCCACCCATGTCTGCCGTGCTATTATCTCACAAGGCTAGCAGACAAGCAAGAACAGCTGTGTTGTGTCACACTGCAATGTTGATTGGTAACATGTCAATACCCAGTGTGACGGTGCGTTATTATGTGCTCCCAGCTGGAGGCAAGCAAATGCTTTCGCGTGATGAAACTTGACAGAGTCATTAACAGAGGCATGTGCTTTTTCAGCATGGCCCCCATTCACACATATATTCACACCTCCTCTCTATTTGTCGTTTAAGTAGTGCCCATGCTTGTGTTTCAGTTTGGTGGCATCTTTTCTTTGCAAAGTTTCAGAGTGTGAAAATATTTGATGCTGATAAAAAAGCAGTATAAAAGTGCCAGATGAATGTAGTTCTTGGCACTTTAAAGAGTGCAGCTATAAAACAAATTCTGATGGTGTTTATTTTGGTAGATGGTGATGTCGTAATTTCTTCACATCCTGTCTTGTATGTCCCTGCAGGCCCAGATTGCTCTCTGACTGTACCTTCAACCGAATCCTTCTGGATCTTACCCAGTGTTAAACCTTTCGGCACTTCACTTGCCAGAGCCTCCCATAAGGCCGTGGTGCAGGAAAAAGTCATGTGGGTGGTGGGCGGATACACGTTCAACTACAGCTCCTTCCAGATGATTCTTAAGTAAGTTACTTTTTATTAGAATTTCCATGTAACCGGACATGTAAAGCTATTTTCAGGTAGTTGCCTCAGATTGGCACTGCTCAACATCAGCTACGCCTTTACAGTGCCAGTGGTGGGGAGAGATGCACTTACAAATTTGACAAGGCAGTTTTTATTTTACTTCTATTTTCCAGCCTAATACCCACACATAAACAACATCTTATTTGTCATAGTCAGTGTTAGATGGCAGATACCGGTGTACTTCTCAAGACACGCCATATTAAAAACACAAAAAGCATCTGAAAAAGTATGAATTACTCATGTAAGAGGTGTAATTAAAGTGCAACGTTCTGTTGGTCTGCTTTGCAGCTACAACCTGGAGAGTGGCATCTGGAACACAGTTCCCATCAACAGTGGCCCAGTGCCAAGATACGGCCACTCACTTGCCACCTACCAGGTAAACACACAGACGCATGCATATGCACGCTTCAACCCACCTGGATAAAGAAGGATTTTAGAAAAACCACAACTGCTACCAGGAGGAAGGGAGAATTGGCAATAAAAGTTGGCCACAAAAAAGAAAGCTTCACTTTCAAAGGGAAAGCTTGTTTCAAGTATTAACACATGTCATCCTTGTATAATTGAACACTGTAAAATACATTACAAAGAGCCAATGGCCTTTTTTTTTCGCATGGCTCTACCTCCATAAGTTAGAGATAAGCACTATAATATTATGCAAAGCAGGGAGTTGATGTACATTGATCTTATTGGTATTGGTAGTATGTTGCTGTTTCTTTGTTTTTTTTATCCTCCTATCTGTATGCTTGTTTAACCGTGTCTTCATTCTGTTCAGGATAACATTTATATGTTTGGTGGGAAGCTGGAAGCTGGCTGGGGAAATGTGACAGACGAGCTGTGGGTGTTCAATATGCCCAGTCGGACGTGGCAGCGGAGAAACCCAGTGATTAGTTCACCAACCCAGACTCAGATTTATGCTGTGGAGGGACACACGGCCCACTGCATCCTGCTGGACAGTGGCGAGACTATCATGCTGGTCATCTTTGGCTATTCCCCCATCTACAGCTACATCAGTAACGTACAGGAATACAACCTGAGTGAGTCACCGCGTCAGTTAAAGGCTTAAGAGCCCAGCTGTCACCAAATGTTCTTCTTATACTCTTATGTATGTGTCCTTAGGGACCAACACTTGGGTGGTGCCTGAGACTAAAGGTGCCATTCCTCAGGGAGGTTACGGCCACAGCAGCACATACGACAGCAGCAGCGGCAGCATATATGTTCACGGAGGATACAAAGCGCTGCCTGCCAACAAGTATGGCCTTGTTGATGACCTCTACCGCTATGACGTTAACACGCGGACATGGTAAGTCAAACACGTTCATGTGCAGAATTCACTATTCATTAGCATTCTAGACTGTGTGACAGTGTGTTACACGTTTTCTTGTCCTTGACACACTTGTCATGTTCCAGGTTCGTTCATCTGAAAGAAAGTGGATTTCCACGGTACTTGCATTCGGCTGTGCTCCTCAGTGGTACTCTGCTCATCTTCGGTGGCAACACACACAATGACACATCACTCAGCAACGGGGCCAAGTGTTTTTCTGCTGATTTCCTCGCCTATGACATCGGTAGGACTAATAATAGTGGAGTTGAATAATGTAATGAGAATAATTGTCATCCCGTTTATAGTTAAACAGATTGTTTTTAACAGTGTGGTTTTGGACTAGTGTCTTTGTTGCTATTTTTCTGGATGTCATAACAGCTTGATTTGTAAATGAGAAGTTTAATAAGGACATTAACATTGTCTACATAACATTCAAGTGCACAGACAAACCGAATGGCTCATTTGGCTGCCTGTTCTCCTCAGCTTGTGATGAGTGGAAGCTCTTGCCAAAGCCAGACCTGCACAGGGACGTCAACCGATTCGGTCACTCCGCTGTGGTTAGCAATGGGTGAGCAATTCAACTGCAATCTGCACTCAGACTAACTCATGCAGGACAGATGGTGAAGTTGGCTCAATTCTACAATGTGCTCTTGTTTTTGTTTGATCCGCTCCACTGATGATCAGAGCTCAAATGAAATATATTTGTTTACTGCAAACTACAAAGGGCCCCATGATAGAGTAGTCAAATTTATCTTCGACGCTCACTTTTTTTCTCTTCATCAGGTCCATGTATGTGTTCGGAGGCTTCTCCGGTGTGCTGCTCAACGACGTGCTTGTTTACCGACCTCCCAGCTGCCAGGCCTTCTTGGCAGAGGAGGCGTGTGTGAAAGCTGGGCCAGGGGTCCGCTGCATCTGGAGCAGAAACCACTGCGTCCCCTGGGAACCCAGCATGGCTAATGGCAGCCTCAATCCTCCCCCGTTCTGCCCCCCTAAGGCGGGTGAGGAAAAACATCAGAAAGTTCTGCCCTGTCTTGAGTCACAGATTCTCGACCACACACACACACACACACACACACACACACACACACTCACACTCACACTCACACTCATCATATCACTGTTGTTTCTTGTGCCTTCTCTTTTTAGTCATAGTAGATGAGTGGTGCTACAGATTCTCAGACTGCGGCAGCTGTACAGCAAACACTAAGGGGTGCCAGTGGTGTGACGACAAGAAGTGCATCTCTGCCTCCAGCAACTGCACTTCAGTGAGTGTTCCAACAGGGGGCAGAAGAGCTCTTCTAATATGTTCTCAGCTCCCCCAAACACACAAACTCTATTTCCTGAAGGTTTAGAGAGACTGAGGATACTGTGGAGATGATCTTGTGAAAGTTTAGGTGGTGAAGCCACCAACCAGAGAAATCCAATACATTATAGTGTAGAGATATGTACACAGATGTAAACTTTCTCATCTGTCTTGAAATAAAAAACACTCTTTTCATCATTGTTTTCTCTGCTGTTGTAGAGCGTGAAGAACTTCAATGCGTGTCCTGTGCGAAATGAGCATGTGTGTAGCAAGCTCGGCAACTGCAAGAGCTGCTCACTCAATCTCAACTGTCAGTGGGACCAGAATCACTCACAGTGCCACGCTCTGCCTGGTAAGACAGATGTTGTTCCACTCGTACAACTTATTCAAGGATTTATGTCTCACGTTATGCACAAAAGCAGGTTCTAGTCAAGAGATTCTAAGAAACAATCTGAAATATTTAAACAAATGTTTGATTTTTACACTTGGGGTGGGGCTTAAATAATCTCATTAAATTAAAATAAAAAAAACATTTCACTTAAGGACCAGAGTTAGCAGGTAATGTTGTTCATTTTAACACAGCAGCTGCTGAGATGTATTTCCAAGGTGTCATCCTGATGTTGTTTATCAGGTCTGGCAGTGTATTTAGTTTATCCCCCACCACCCTCCCACCCTGTTGTTGATTTAGACGCTGAATCTGAAGAAATAGTGCTGTCACTTTATCCATAATTTTCAGTTCATGAAGCTTTGTCGCCTAAGGGAAGTGCAGTGGGAGCTGCAAATAATATATTGTGTGTGTAGATTTCTGATGCCTGAAAGGGGGGGCTGTTGATCGCACATACACACACACCTAATGTGTATGTGGAGACAAGGAGGCAAAAATAACATTCAGGCTGAATCAGTGACACACATGCTAAGTCCTAAATCTTTAGTCCCCTGTCGTGTGTTATGCTTGCTGCTTTCTCTATTTGCCGCCTTATATCATGGAATATGGTGCTCCCCATTGAGCAGCGTTTTATTCAAAACACTGAGTTTTTTTCTGTTGTCATGTATAGAAAATAATTTACCATTTCTGGACTTTCCATTTCCTTCTTTCCTTCAGCCCAGCAGTGTAGCGAGGGTTGGAGTCAGGTGGGTGAGGCTTGCCTGAGGATCAACTCGAGCCACGAGAGCTATGACAACGCCCAGCACTACTGCAAGAACCTCAATGGCAACATCGCCTCACTCACAACCACCAAACAAGTGGAGTTTGTCCTCGAGGAGCTCAAGAAGCTCCAGCAGCAAGACAAGGTAAACGCATATTTGTGGTGTTGTTGTGGGTTATGTCTTCAGTGTTGGCTGAAAGTTGAGTATAGTTCAGACGGAGTCAAGCTCACTGTCATCATCTGAGGGCACAAAAACAGTCATTCTGCACGCAGTCTGCTATTTGATGTTTTTCCAAAAGTGAATTAAAAAAAACAGGGAGTGGTTATCCGCTCGTGGTGTCTGTCAAATAAGATCTAAAAAATTCTAGGATGATTTTCTCCTGATCAGTTTTGCACTCGCTGTGTTTTGTCTGATTGCAGACATCCTTTTGGCTTTTCATAGTTTTTCCCCTTTTCAAGCATTTGTCAACAAATTGTTTTCCACCGGGCTGTGCCTCAAATTGTATGGTTTGTGTGTAGTTTCGCTCCTGAGATGCTGCACCTGACGACAATGATAATCTCTCCTCATTTCCATGTTCTTTGCCAAGGCCACATGGCTTCAGTGTGAAAAACCTTCAAAGTATCTATTGCTGTTGTGTCTGGTTTTCTTATGGCACTAATATACTGCAAATATGAGATGTTCAGCTTGGCCAGAAATACATTTCAGAATAAATAAACCACGGTCATTTGTTCGTAGTGATAGTACAAGTAGTAGTAACAGCATTGTAATTTGCTTTTGGCCAATGTTCATCCTTACAGTGATGAAAATTGTGGAGTGTGCTGCTGATGAATTGCATTTGGTCATGCCTGCTGTATTCATGAAAATATCATTTGCTGTGAGTCTGGTTGAAACTTTGTTTCAAGCACAGCCATGACATGCCATTCTACATCATTTTCCCATTACATTAAAAGTTGGATCCTGAAGGCAAATCATAAATGCAAAGCAATCATTTCTGTGAAATTATTTTCAGTAATGGCATCTTTGCTTCTCATGTATAAATTCAAGTCATTCTTTTTTTTTTTTTAAATAGCATGATGGCGACACTCTATAGATTTTCAGGCCCCTTGTATGTTTAGCCTCTTGTTGTGTTCCCACAGCGCTTGTCTCCATGGGTGGGCCTGAGGAAGATCAATGTGTCATACTGGGGTTGGGAGGACATGTCACCCTTCACCAACAGCAGCCTGCGCTGGCTTCCCGGCGAGCCCAGTGACTCTGGATTCTGTGCCTACCTGGAGGAGCCTCAGGTGTCTGGCTTGAAGGCCAACCCATGCACTGCTACTGCCCACGGCCTCATCTGTGAAAAAGCAACCGGTGAGTGACACATGACAATACATACATCCATTTCAATTTCACAACCTGAAAAGATTTCTTATGGTGTTTTTTTTTTTTTTTAACTCTCCAGGAAACCCCAATCAGAGCACCCGACCTTCTTGTAAGAAGCCTTGCTCACTGCACACCAATTGTGCCAACTGTACTAGCCAGGCCATGGAGTGCATGTGGTGCGGCAGTGCACAGCGCTGTGTGGACTCCACTGCCTACGTCATATCTTTTCCTTATGGCCAGTGTCTGGAGTGGCAGACTGGAGATTGTGTTGGTAAGTGTCTTGAACTTAATCTTCACTGAAGTCTATAGTCCAGCATTAAGGTGGCGAACAATAAGCTTACTTAGATTGGCTCCTGTAAGCAGTCAATATTCATCATTGTAGAGAAAAGAGGTTAAAGGACGAAAACAACTTAAAGTGGAAGGTGTGTGTGTGTGTGTTTTGAAGGAAAACCGTATTAGTTTCCTGTGATTGGCTTTGGAAGTTGTTTGGGTCTGTAATGGCCAATTACTTGTGCATATAATCTCACACCAACTGTTAGATTTCCCAGATGACCAAGGTACAGATCGGCTTCTTTCACTTTTACTGGCCTGAAGTAGTTTGAACCACAGAAAATAAATCTCTGTGAATGAGAAATAGAATTAATGGGAATCGCCACAGAGCTAGACATTTAGCTAAGGTTTTCAGCCTCTGGTCAAACTGTCAAATAGTGCATACCTTGCACACTGCCTTTGTCTCGTCATTGCTCAATTTAAAGTATTCCTGCACAGCTGAGCTCTGCAGCATGTCGTGGCGTTCGCTGTCGTGCTGTGATTGTGCTGCATCCAGCTTATATCTCCACCTTTTAACAGCATTGTAATTGATATCCAACAACAAAACAAAAAGAATGCCTACTACTACAAATACCCAAGGAGCTAATTATTTTTCCTCTAGCCCTTTTGCTGTATTTTCATGCTGTTGATTGGAGGGTATCATGTTTATGAAGATTCTCACCTGAAGGTCGATGTAGCCCGTCAGGTGCAGTGTGATGTATGAATTCTACTCACAGTTGTGTCAGATTGTAAAAACATCTCTCAACTGTTTAACAAGTAACAAGTTTAGGGAGCCCTCGAGGACTTTCTCAAATCCGTTTGTGTCTGCTGGTGTTGGGTAACACAGAGATGTTTCAGTTCACTGTGGATATCTGTCTTGAGGAATTAGTCCCTGTTGGCATGAAGGACAGAGAAGGTTGCACTATAAATTGTCTCTGTGCTTTCTTCTTCTTCTGTTTGTTCTGTCTGCCTTTGCTCCCTCATAGTCATTCTCATAGTTTCAATCACTACTTTAAGCCTTGAATTTCCTTACCTGATTTAGTTCCTCCTTATTTATTTTGAGTGAATATAGATGTTTGGTTCATGCTGAGGGCACTGCATGAGTTGAACCACAAATCCAAGGAAAATGTGCCGCTAAAGAGCTTTAAAGGGGAAGTGTGTGGCATCTGTTGCTAGTGAACAGTCTTGTTCTGCATATCTAAGTGTAGCTAAGGAATTGTTGCTATGAAAACACCATGTATCTCTTCTGACTCTATCATCCCAGATGAAACTGCCAAAAATTGTGTTATGAACCCACTGTCTGTCTCTTTCATCATGATGGGTCAAAAAAAGCAGCAAACCCCCTTGAGCTGTTTTTAGTTCAAACAGAATTTTAAACATGCAAGGTCGGGCTGACTTTCCCTTTTACCTCACAGCGTTTTCCGCAGTCTTTGACTTGGTCTTATCCACGATCAGCTCACTACATGAAAAACCACCGCCCACTGTAAAGAAAGGCGGTTCTTCTTTCAGCTCTGATGCTCATGTCACATGCTCTTATGGTTTTCAGCGGTGAACTGGTTGCAAGCTGAACTGCACTGGACGTTCGACTTCTTTACTGTCATAGCCAACATGAGGGTAAACTTTTCACCACGTGGGTCATCCTTAGCTCTTCACCTGCGTCAGCGGCTCTTGAGTGCCCATGAGCCTATTGTCCTTATTGCTGTTTGTAAGGTTTTTATTCTCCCATCACCAGGTACAGTAGAGTAGATGAAATCAGCTGATCAAATAATTCTTTGAACTGACTTGCAACTCCAACAGTAATTGGTTATTTTTTAAAAGGAATTCCAAAGATTCATAGGATTTTACATGCCGATGGAAAATCTTTATTAATCTTTATTTAAAATCTCTCTCTTATACATATGTACTGATACCAATGTTGTCTTCCAATATAAAGTAATTGATGACAGCTGAATAAGCATCAATTGATGGTTGACATTTTTAATTTCATTTGAAAGCGTCCATGAAAGATTTCAGGCTGGTTTGTTTGGACACAGGTTGTATTTACACAGCTGGTGGTAGTAACAGTGAATGAAGGGTTTCTATACAGACATAAGTCATAATCACAATCCAATTTATGTAACACCCCCAGCCGTTAGATTTATCTTCACACATATTGATTTATCTGTCAGAATCCAAGTGAAAGATGGCGATTTAGTTTTTATGGCACATTTTGTATTTCAGCGTACTTAAATGTCACGGCAAGACAAAAGTCCTCAACCCAAGCTGCGTGTTTACTCTGAATGGTATGTTCCAGAGAAATTCGCCACTTATGTCTCGTCGTCAAGACAAACTTAAATGGCTTTACTTTGTGCTGATTGCTCCTCTGTTGTCATGGTTTCACATCCATTAGCAGGATAGCCAGACATTTGTTTGACATAAACTGAGGTAAAAGCACTCAATGTTTGTCTCCTTAAAATAGTTCTGGCATTTTCACCACTATAAAGTGTCTGTCTGGCAGGCAAGTGGTGGCACTGAGACTTGTCAAGCAATTTAGTGGCCTGAATGTCCGTCCCTCAGCTGACACAACAGCACCATCACTCCCTTGGGTTTCTGAATTTCGAGCGAGGTGCCACTTCACATGTTACGTTTAATGTTTTTGAAGCAGTTTGCACAAATCACAAACTTTTCACTCGCCGCTGGTTTCTCATTCCGCTGCTTGCCTCTGACAGCATCTGGTCTTTCTTATCCTCTTATCATCTTTCAAATCTGTTGTCCTTGCACCCCACTAGATAACCAGTCTGTGTTTTAGTGTAAACACATTCCCCTTAATCTCCAGCTCCAGTAAAAAGGCAAAGAAACAGCTGAAGTTGAAATTGCAGTATTGTGCCTGCGGTGTTGAGATTTTTATGCTTCTCTTGGTGTCAAGGTGACCACTCTTTGGTGAATAAATTCTAAATTGATAATGGACAAATGTGGCTGAAGGAATACTAACAAAGTAGCTCTGTTTGGCTGTTTTTAAAAGGAAACTCACTCGTCTTTGTCTCTCCTTTAGCCCAGAACTGCTCTGGCCTTCGGACATGTTCCCAATGCTTGGAGCAGCCTGAGTGCGGATGGTGTGGTGACCCCAGCAGCACGGGAAAGGGCCTATGTATGGAGGGGTCGTATCGTGGGCCCATGAAGAGACTGGCGAAGCAGGGCCAGCAGCACGGTCAGTCCCATGACATGAGCCTGGAGCCTGGCAGCTGCCCCAAAGACAAAGGCTTTGAGTGGGCCTTCATTCACTGCCCCGGTAAGTGATGAGCTTCCTGTCTGACCTTCTGAAGTTACAGATTGTGTGTCAAGAGTGTATCTAAACCAGAGATTTATTGCTTATCGACTGTTATGTCTTAAGTTTGAAAATATGTTCTTATCACAGATTCTTATTACATCTTCCCCATGCAACTAATCCCTCCCTGCTGACTCCATGCAACCTTACGCTAGTATGCCATTTAATGCCTTCATCAAGCCTATACTGCCACATTATGTAAGATGATAATGTACCCACTGCTAGTAGTAATTTGAGAATGATTCCAATTATGTATCTGAGTTTTGATCTTAATTCAGATTGTGATTTGATGATATTTTCTTCAGGTGTCACAGGTGGATTTTGAGATGCACAGCTTTACATAAAAGAAAATAACAGACTATTAGAGGAATTCAAGAGGTGAAATGACCCCAAAAGTACAATCAACTTCACCTAAAAATCAATACAAACAAGTTTAATTTGCACATTCATATTTCCAATTAGAGATTTTTAATGCT